>PVIH01002367.1:152194-192882 GCA_004025045.1 Sigmodon hispidus | reverse complement strand
AAGGACCCCAGATACATCCACAAAATCACAAACAATCAATAAGTCCACAGAAGAATACTCTAGAGAAAGGAAATACAAACAAGTTACCACCAAAAATGGCAGGAAATATGAATCAATGGTCACTAATTTCCCTTAATATCAATGGACTCAACTCTCCTATAAAACGTCACACCCTAACAAGATGGATACAACAACAGAACTCATCCTTCTGTTGCCTACAAGAAACACACCTCAACTGCAAAGACAGACACAGGCTTAGAATAAAGGGTTGGGAAAAGATTTTCCAGGCAAATGGTCCTAAGAAACATTAAGATATCCTAATATCTAACAAAGTAGACTTTAAGCTAAAAACAATTAAAAGGGATCAAGATGGTCACTACTTGTTCATCACAGGAAAAATTGGTCAAGAGGAGATTTCTATACTGAATATTTATGTCCTTAATATAAGGGCACCTACTTATGTAAAAGAAACACTGCTAAAGCTCAAATTCCACATCAATTCTTACACTCTAATAGTGGGAGAGTTCAATATCCCACTTTCAACCCTAGATAGCTCAACCAAACAGAGACTCAACAGAGAAATAAGGAGTCTAAAAGAGGTTATGATGCAAATGGATTTAATAGATATCTACAGAATCTTCCACCCAAATGGAAAGGAATATACATATTTCTCTGCTCCTCATGGAACTTTCTCCAAAATTGACCACATAACTGGTCATAAAGCAAATATCAACAGATACAAAAAAATGGAAATAATCCCTTGTAACATATCGGACCACTAGGGCCTAAAGTTAGAGTTCAACAACATCAAAACCCAAAGAAAGCCTACCAACTCATGGAAACTAAACATCACTCAGCTGAACCATCTCTGCGTCAAGAAAGAAATTAAGAAAGAAATCAAAGTCTTCCTAGAATTCAATGAAAATGAATCCACAACGTATACAAGTTGTGGGACACAATGAAAGCAGTCTTAAGAGGAAAATTCATAGGGCTAGATGCCTATATGAAAAACCCAGAGAAATCCCACACTAGAGATCTAACAGCTCAGCTGAAAGCCTTAGAACAATTAGAAGCGAACTCACCTAGAAGGAGTAGATGGCAGGAAATAATCAAACTTAGAGCTGAAATCAATACAATTGAAACAAAAAGAACAATACAAAGAATCAATGAATCTAAGAGTTGGTTCTTTGAGAAAGTTAACAAGATAGATAAGCCCTTAGCCAAACTAATCAAAAAACAGTGAGTGAGTGTTCAAATCAACAAAATCAGAAATGAAAAGGGGGACATAATAACAGACCCCCAGGAAATACAGAGAATTATCAGATCATATTTTGAAAATCTGTATTCCACAAAAATGGAAAACCTAGAAGAAATAGACAGCTTCCTGGACAGGTACCATCTACCAAAATTAAATGAAGAACAGATTAATTACCTAAACAGGTCTATAACCCTTAAGGAAATTGAAGCTGTCATTAAAAACCTCCCCAAAAATAAAAGCCCTGGCCCAGACGGTTTCAGTGCCGAATTCTAACAGACATCCAAAGAAGAGTTACTACCGTTACTCCTCAAACTATTTCACACAGTAGAAACTGAAGGAATATTGCCAAATTCCTTTTATGAGGCCACAATCACCCTAAAACCCAAGCCACTCAAAGACACAACAAAGAAGGAGAATTACAGATCAATTTCCCTCATGAATATTGATGTAAAAATTCTCAACAAAATGTTGGCAAACCACATAGAACAATGTATAAAAGATGTCATCCACCACGACCAAGTAGTCTCCATCCCAGAAATGCAGGGCTGGTTTAACGTATGAAAACCTGTAAATGTTATCCATCATATAAACAAATTAAAGGAACAAAATCGCATGATCATATCTTTAGATGCTGAAAAAGCCTTTGACAAAATCCAACAGTCCTTTATGATTAAAGCCCAGGAGAGATCAGTAATTCAGGGAGAATACCTAAATATAATAAAGGCAATTTACAAGAAGCCTACAGCCAGCATCAAACTTAATGGAGAACACTCAAAGAAATCCCACTAAAATCAGGAACTAGACAAGGATGTCCACTCTCCCCTTATCTATTCAATATAGTTCTCGAACTTTTAGCTAAAGCAATAAGGGAATGAAAAGAGATTAAGGGCATACAAATTGGAAAAGAAGAAGTGAAGCTATCTCTATTTGCAAATGATATGATTGTATACATAAGTGACCCAAAAAATTCTTCCAAGGAACTGCTACACCTGATAAACACCTTCAGCAATGTAGCCAGATACAAGATTAACTCAAAGAAATCAATAGCCTTTCTATACACTAAAGATAGAAGAGCTGAAAAAGAAATAAGGGAAACATTACCCTTCATAATAGCTGCAAATAATATTAAATACCTTGGAGTAACTATAACCAAGGAAGTAACAGATCTATTTTACAAAAATTTTAAATCACTGAAGAAAGAAATTGAAGAGGATATCAGAAAATGGAAAGCTCTCCCATGTTCCTGGATTGGTAGGATCAACAGAGTAAAAATGGCAATTCTACCAAAGGCAATCTACGAATTCAATGCATTGCCCATCAAAATCACAACACAATATTTTTTGGGCCTTGAAAGACCAGTACTCAAATTCATTTGGAATAACAGGAAAGCCAGGATTGCCAAAACAATTTTACTCAACAAAAGAACCTCAGTATGTATCACCATCCCTGACTTCAAGGTATACTATACAGCCGTAGAATTTCCTTGTAAGTATTTTGTGGGTCACTTATGTATACAATCATATCATCTGCAAATAGATATTGTTTCACTTCTTCTTTTCCAATTTGTATCCCCTTAATCTCCTTTTGTTCTCTTATTGCTTTAGCTAAAACTTCGAGAACTATATTGAATAGATAAGGGGAGAGAGGACATCCTTGTCTAGTTCCTGATTTTAGTGGGATTTCTTTGAGTGTTCTCCATTAAGTTTGATACCGGCTGTAGGCTTCATGTAAATCGCCTTTATTATATTTAGGTATTCTCCCTGAATTACTGATCTCTCCTGGGCTTTAATCATAAAAGAGTGCTGGATTTTGTCAAAGGCTTATTTCAGCTTCTAAAGATATGATCATGTGGTTTTGTGCCTTTAGTTTGTTTATATGATGGATAACATTTACAGTTTTTCATATGTTAAACCAGCCCTGCATTTCTGGGATGAAGCCTACTTGGTCGTGTTGGATGATATTTTTTATATATTGTTGTATACGGTTTTCTTACATTTTTTGAGAATTTTATCAAAATGGTCTTTTGAAAATGTATTCCTTTCTTATAGCTTCAATAAACTGATAATCTTACCTTTTATACATATTACCATTTAAATCTATGGTAATAAAAATATAAAGACCGAGCAATGCACAGGCTTGAAAAGAGAGAGGTTCTTGTGACCTAGTAAAATGTAGAAAGAGATATAGCTAAGGCTGTTGCCACTCAGACTTGAATGAGTAAGAGTAAATAGTCTCAAGAAAAACATTATAGAACAAACTACATGTCTCTTTTTCTCCAATTTTCTATCACTGTTAGATAATTTTCCACAGTGTTGTTACTGAAAAAGTAATCTATCTCACATCCAGTGTGAACAGAAATAAAATCAAGGTAATATAGAAACCAGAGCAGGTGAATATTGCAGATTCATACAGAGAATCATTAACATTGACACTAATCTTTGTCTTCTATATTCTGCACTACTAAAGTGCCAATTGATACTCGGGAGAAGTAGTGCATGGCTGAGAAGATAGCTCAACAGTTAAGGTGCTTACTTATAAGTATGAGGAGCATAGTTCTCACTCTCCAGCACCTACAGAAGTGTCTCATATATATGGCAACATTTCAGCTGCCAAATTCAGAAACATGGGATCCCTGAAGCAGAGTGCTTAGCTAGACTGGCTTTATTAGCAAGCTATGTGTTCAATGGAGAGACACCTCCTCACGGAATGAGGTAGAGAGCTATCATGGAAAATTACCAATGGCAGCTTAGGGTTTCTACATGCATGGGAACATGTGAACAAACACACACACACAAACAAATATGCATACAAGCATACTGTATAAGCAGATATACAACATAGATGGGAGTAGTAGAATAGAAATGAAGCCATGATGCTAAGATCAATGCCACTGTAAATCTGCAGTCTAGGGGTGTTCACATGCATAGAAAAAGTTTTGTATTGTTGAAAAATAATCTGTAAACTTATTCTTCAAAATAAAAATATGAACAAAATTAATGATGTGCTAAAGTAAAATCGATAGTACATCCAAGGAAAATATAATATCCATGAGAATGTAAAAATAACTAAAAATATAAAACCATACTTGTAGATGACAAAAAATAATTTCAAGATCAAATAAGGCACATAAAGCTAAATCAAGCAAAAAATAACACAATTAAAACAGAGAGAAACTGGTTGTGCTTTATGCTGTAGAGTTATGTATATCACAACCATGAGCTGCGGAGAGAAGAATCATTGTCCATCCTAATCCACAGGATTTGGTTCCAGGGCCTCTTTCATGATCAAAATATACAGATGGTCATGCCCATTATCAAGTAGCACAATAGCCTATGTTTTCAATCTACCCACATATTCCTAACAATTCAAATGATTTTTAGTTACTTCTAACACCTAATACAAGGTAAGCATTATGCAATCAAGTGTTAAGCTGTGTTAGGGACAAGAACATACCATAGGTATTCAGCACAAATGTATTCTAAACTCTAATATGTAGTTGTTTTAATATTTGTAAATAGAAAACATGGAAATAGAAGGCTGATTGTACCATTATCTAATACTGAGTCTTCAAAAGATTTTTACTTGACAACATTGCTTTCAAAACTGAAAGTGAGATCAGATTTACCAACATTACCATTTCTGTTTAATCATATATGAAAGTTCTTCCAGTAAGTAGTACTAAAAAATAAGAAAATGTTTTTTAAAGTATCAAATTTATACATGAACAAAATGATGGATTTTAACGCACTACAAAATAAGTTTCTTAATGGTGAGCCTTTAAAACTCAAAACAAACTGCATTTCTAACATGAACAATAAAGGTACTAGTACATCTCATAAATTTTATGCTAAATTGAGCATGTGTTTTATATTGCTTTTGTATACAAGATTATTTTATAATATTTTACATTACAAGACATAAATCAGATGCACTGTGGTTTAATAGTTGTGGTTCTGATGCATTCTTGTATTTGAATGCTTGGCCTATAAGAAATGGTACTATTAGAAGGAATCATCTTCCTTGTTGTAGTAGATGTGACCTTGCTGGAGTAACTGTGTCATTGTGAGGCAGGGTCTTAAGTCTCAATCACTCAAGCTATACCCACCATTACAGTTTCTTTCTATTGTCTGTGGATCAAGATAAAGAAATCTCAGCTCTTTCTCCAGCATCATGGGTGCCTACATGCCACCATGTACTACTGTGCTGATAATGGACTGTAAGCCATCAAACCTCTGGAACTGTCAGCTAGCCCCAATTAAATGTTTTCTTCTCTAAGAGTTACCATGGTCGTTGTTTCTCTTCACAGCAATAGAAATCCTAACTGAGACATGCACTTAATAAAGGACAGATAATTATTCTCTTATGAAGTATGAATATGGTTATATTTTCCAAAAGAAGTGTCATTGGAGCTTTTGTGTATATTATTTTTTAAAATTTAGTCAAAATAGTGACAAATGCAGAATCCTCAGAATAAGTAGAACTATGTGACCATAGTGTACTTCAGAATGTAGAACAAACTCAAAACAAGTGGAGTATGGAAGCTGAAACAGACAAAATGAAGTGACCAAAAGCAAGTGAAGTAACCCCAAAACAAACCAGGATTGAATAAATAACATTGACTTGAGGGGAAACCAAACGAAAAGACCCAGTGGGCTTGGCCTAATCTTGGAGACAATGAATGTATATATGTTATAGCATACTTCTACAATCTTTGCTTTTCACTTAAATTAAATGTTAGTTATAAAAGTACTTCATTTAAAATATATTTCATATATTCTTTGACAATGTAACATATATACATATATAATATATTCTTCTCATATTCATCCACCGCTACCTTTTTCATCCCCTTCCTATTTCCTTTGGTTCTCTTATTTTTATCATGTCCCTCACCTAATTTCATGCATTGTTAATGACCCCTGAGCTTAATTAAGGTATCTTGGATGGGATGGGTGTGCATTTATTACCTGAAGTATGGACAACTTATTAGTGACTCCACTGATGAAGAAAGTAGATCCTTCCTCCCCCAGAACAAATAGTTCTTCAGCAAGGGATGAGGCCTCATGAGTCTTTCTTTAACAAATATTTCTCATCAGCATTTTATGCAGTTCTTAATTAAAAGCTTCAGTACTTTCAGTTTTGACACTTGCTATTTAATTGCTCAGTTTCACCTTGTAAAAGTATAACACTTTTGATAATGAAATCATTTTGTGACTAGCAATCTCGCTTGCATACATGTGTAACCACTGACAAACAGTTAGCATGTCAGCAGTGCTTAATGTCTTCACCTGAATCACATGAATCCTCAGGAAAAGAATCATCTAAATGCACAACTATAACTGACTTCCATGCATATGATAAGTATTTTCCCATATCATTAATTCATTCAACTTATTTTTTTTTCAAGACAGGCTTTCTCTATGTAACAGTTTTGGACAACCTGGAACTTACTCTGTAGACCAAGCTGGCCTAGAACTCAGGGATCTGCCTGCCTCTGCCTCCAGAGTTCTGGGATCAAAATGTGTGTGCAACCACCACCTGGCCCAGCTCATTTCTTTATGACTCTAGTTGACTGAATGGATTGAAGCAATGATGACATTTTCACTGATTCTCTGTCTCCTTATCCTTTTAAAATGGTCAGATTACAGATTGGAAAACCCTAACTCTGATGCAATTGTCCTCGCTGCCTTCCTCATAATTATCTTGAGATTCATCTAAATAGTAACTACCATCTAATTACCAGACAAAGAATTATGCACAGTGGTTTTGGAGACACAATTAAAAGGATGCAAAATCATAAAACATAATGTCAAAAAATTTTGCCAGAAATTATGTGTGTAATGTATGTGTGACAAGAAACTTTAGCCCACATTCTGTTGATCATAAGGTAAGGCTTTCTTAGTTCTGCTAGAGTCCTCTTCAGCTGGCTAGCAGGTAACTGACCCACCTGTCAGCTGGCCTGACACCATCAAGTGGATTCTGTTCCCCCAAGACCCACTCAATGGCAAAATTCTACCTACCTCAACATCTTCCCATGGTCAGCCCTTCCCCAAAACTCCAGAAGACCCATAGGACAAATACAACCCACACCAGTTAGAACACCCCATTTCCTGGGCTTCATATTTTGGTCTGCATCATTAAAAGAAGACATTGGCTTTACATGAGGCCAGGCTGAATCTAGGCATCCAAGGCCCCACATACCTCAGCAGAAAAACCCTATTGAACCTGAAAACATAACTGTCACTATAACACTTGGGCACTTAGGCCAGAGACTAGAGAGGAAGCATAAAACAAAGGAACAAAATACCTATCAATGGAAGGCAAACTTAAGACTCAACACTTACACCTATAATCATTCCAAATTCAAATCCCTAAATGACAGTGTAAGAAAATATTCAATAATAGAAAGGGCATTATATGACAAACAGAAGCAGGTAATCCTACTATAGCAAGATCTGAATGTTCCAATCCAGCCAAAGCACAAGAAAATGACCTTACAAACTTTATGAAAATAACAGTAACCTTTAAAGAGAAAATGAAAAAGTTCCTTAAAGAAATTAAAAAAAGAAAACAAAAATCAAAAGAAATTAATGAATCCCTTAAAGAATGGCCAAAAAAAAAAAAAAAACCAATCAAACAGGTGAAGTAAGTAGATCAAGACCTATAATTTGAAGTAGAAATAATAATGAACACAAATCAAGGAAATTCTGGAAATGAAAACTATTGGGAAAGTGAACTAACAGGAACTACAGATGCAAGCATCACCAACAGAACACAAGAGGTAGCAGAAACAATCCCAGGCACTGAGGACACAATAAAGAAAATAGATTCATTGTTCAAATAAAATGTTAAATCTGGAAGACCCTTAACACAAAACATTTAGGTAACCTGGGACATAATGAGAAGATCAAACCTAAAAGGAATAGGGATGGAAGTTAAAGAAAGATTCCAGCTCAATACTTAAGAAAATATATTCAACAAGATCATAAAAAATTCCAAGCTAAAGAAAGAGATGATTGCAAAAGAAGAACAAAACAAAAACAAAAATATTAACAAAACACAAAGTAGACTAGACCATAAAAATGTGCTCACACTAAATAATAGCCAAAATAGTAAACATACAGAATAAAGAGAACATTAAAAGCTGTGAAGGAAAAAGGACAAGTGACATATAAAAGTAGAACTATCAGAATTATGCCTGACTTCTCAATGGAGACCCAATTGTCAGAAGGTCCTGAAAAAACATCTGGAAGATCCTAAAGCCCCCTTTGAAGCCAGCCCAGAATATTATGCCCAACAAAACTTTCAAACACCATACAAATATTTCATAACGAAGGCAATTCTAAACAATACTCATCTACAAATCAAGCCCCATTGAAGGTACTAAAAGGGAAATTCCAAGCCAAAGAAGTTAATTGGACCCAATAAAACATAGGCAATAAATAATCTCACACCAGCAAAACCCAAAGAAGGGAAACACACACACACACACACACACACACACACACACACACACACACACACACACATACACAAACACTCAACCAATAACAACAAAAAAAATTAACATGAATAACAAATACTAATCATTAATCTCTTAATATCAATGAACACAATTCTCCAATAAAAAGACACAGGCTAACAAAAGAGATACAAAAACAGGATTCATTTTTCTGCTGTAAATGCACGTTAATTTCATAGATAGACATTACCTCAGAGTAAAAAGTTGGTAAAAGTTTTTTAACTAAATGGACCTGAGAAGCAAGCTAGTCTAGCTATTCTAATATCTAATAAAAATAGACTTCAAACTGAAACTAACCAAAAGTGATAGTTAAGGACATTTAATATTTATCAAAAGAAAAATCCATTAATATGAAATTTTAATTCTGAACATCTATATTCCAAATACAAAGACACACATTTGTAAAATAAACATTACTAAAGTTTAAATGAAGCAACGAATCCCAAACATTAATAGTGAGAGACTTCAACTCCCCCCCCACACCCACCAATGGGCCATTTGCCAGACAGAAACTAAACAGAAAAATAAAGGATCTGACAAATATCTGCAGAACATTTCAATCAAACACAGAAGAATATACCTTCTTCTCAGCATCTCATGGAACCTTCTCTAAAACTGACCACATACTCAGTCACAAAACAGATCTCAAAAGATGAATAAAAACTTGAAATAACTCCATATCTTATCAAATCACCCTGGGTTAAAGTTAGAGTTCAACAACAACACAAACTACATGGGAACTGAGCAACTCTCCAAATGAATTACCACTGGGTCAAGGAAGAAATAAGGAAATTAAAGACTTCCTAGAGTTCAATGGAAATAAATGCACAACATACCCAAACTTATGGAACACAATGAAAGCAGTGCTAGAAGGAAAATTCATAGCACTGAGTGCTGGCATAATAAATTTGGAGAAGTATACTAACAACCTAACAGCACACCTGAAAGCTCTAGAACAAAAAGAAGCAAATACCCTCAATTAAATAAAAGTCTAGGGTCAGATGGTTTGAACAAGAACTCTAACAAGTTTTCAAAGAAGAGCTAATACCAATATTCCTCAAATCACTCCACACAATAGAAACAGAAGGAATATTGCCAAATTCATTTATTAAGACCAACAGCACCCTGAAACACAAACAATACAATGACTAAACAAAGAAAGAGAATTATAAACCAATATCTCTCATGAAAACCGATGCTAAAGTACTCAATAAAAATCCTTAGAAACTGAATTCAAGAACATATTAAAATGATAATTATATACCATGACCAAGTAAGCTTCATCCCAGAATTGTATGGATGGTTTTAACAAATAAAAATCTATAAATGTAATTTACCATATAAAAAAACTAAATGAAAGAGAGAGGGTAAGTATGATTATCTTATTAAATGCTGAGAAGGCCTTTGACAAAATCCACCACCCTTTCATGATAAAGGTATTGGGGAAATAAAGGATATAAGGAACCTAACTGAACATAATAAAGGCAATGTACATCAAGCTAATAGCCACAATCAAATTAAATATACAGAATAAAGTTTCTATCAAGTGCTAAGGTCTTAACTGATTCTCTTCTGGGGAAAGAAAGATTTACTGGGAAAATATCTGGCTTCTGGCTCAAGGATTTTGTGGCACTTGGCTTTTAGGGATCATTGAGTATGAGAACTGCTTTCTTTCCGTCAAGTAGGAGCTCTCTTTAGTTCCATGTTTCACAGGAATATTTCATATATGGCCATTTAACTGATATCACCAGTGTAGTGTGTCCCTTGCCAAGAGTTTCAATTATATTACACTGTGATCTTATGTAATAGGATCACAGAAGCAGCATCAAGTCACCTTTGTCATCATCTGTCATCCCACCCACGTGCAATAGAAGTATTTTATGCAAGACCACAAACAGTGGGAGGTAGTGATATGTAGAAGTCATTTTAAAATCTGTCAACCACACTAATTAAGCTCCAAAAGAAATCTCAAATGTTTCATGGAAATTTGTGTTTAATATTATTAATGATAAAAAGAAAACTACCATGAAAGATATGCCAGATAACATCAACTCTCCTAAATTAATGACATTTTAGCAAAGGTTAAAATAAGTGTGTGGGGTGGGGACTAATGTGATGGCCATAGCAAACTATTCTGTCATGATATGGCACACTGTCATTTTATTTTAAGTAAAATATGATTACATCATTTTCATTTTTCTTTTTTGTTTACAAGTGCATGTTTATGTGTATGTGTGTGTCCGTGTCCATTTGTATACAATCTATTAAGTCTATATAATGTTGATTGTATGTATATAATTTCTGGGATAATATTAGAGTTAGGATAACCAGTTGGGAAACTCATTCCTGGGAACAATATTATGTCCACTCTTAGCATACCTTGGTTACCTGTAGTTCTGGGTCAAAAGAATTTTATTAGCTCTTAAAATTCTCACTAACAAAATTATGAGACCAAATTTCTTGTTCTGATTTCTCAAGTATCAATCTTAGAAGATGCTAATCCAGAGTAAGAAAAAACAAAATGTAATTCCAGCTTGTATCTCAGTCTTAGGCTTGGACTTCATAGGACAAAAAAACATTTAGAAGATTTTTTGACTCATAATGCTTAGTCTGGGCCTTTTTTTATACTACAGTTTTCAACTTAGATTTTATGGATTTTCTCCATGTGCAAACATGTGTTTTTCTGCATCTGAATGTTTAGACCTGTTTTTTGTTCTTTTTTGTTGGCTTTGCCTTCCATGTTTTGTTTGTTTTTCTTTTATCCTATTTTGTTTTATTTTTTCAGATGCCAGTTTGTTGGTGTTTTCTAATAAAAGAGAGAAAGAAAGGATATGAAATCAATTGGGTAGGGAAGTGAAGAGGAGAATATGTTGTGTGAATATATATATGTATATATATATATATATGTACGTGTAGGTGTGTTTGTGTGTGTTTGTGTGTGTGTGTGTGTGTGTGTGTGTGTGTGTGTGTGTGTGAATGAGTGATTTTTTTTCAGGGCAGTCTCACTCTGTAGCTCTGGATGCCCTGGAACATTTTTTTGTAGAACAGCCTCTAACTCACAGACATCTGCCTGTCTCTGCCTTTTGAGTGTTTGGAAAAATGAAGTGTGCTACCATTTTCTGCTTAAAAAAAAAATCTATTTTCAATAAAAACCCCAGAAACAATAAAAGAATATAGTCTCATGATTTTTCCCTTTTCTGAAATGTTCCAAAACAAATCCTGAAAAAATTATTGAAGTGTCCTATGTTACAGAAAACCTCTGCTATCTCTCTCATCCACTGAAGTATTCCAGCCCCCTAACTACTGAGATGCTTCTCACTTTTGGTACATCCTCCTACTCAGTGCAGACTTTGTTACGCTTGCCATTTTCTTTTTTTAATCTGTGAATTTCTTCATTTTTAATTGTCAGTCTTTAAGACATTTTGGTGTTCAATTGTAATAAAAATGTTTCCATGCCACCTCGCCAAAAAACCAATGCTCTTCTCATTTTGTAGATTCTTTAATGTTGTATTTGTCTCTGCTATGGTTATAATGTTTATGTGTAAGCCATTATTACAGTTATTTGTAAGAGAGAGAATTCCAGAAAAGAAGGGAAGCTTAAGGTTCTGCTTCTTCCTTCAGATTGTTGGTTGCATTGGTCCGTGAGGGTGGAGCAAACAAGCAGGAAAGAGGGCGAGGAAGGTTGTAAGTACAGCATAGACAGTCGTCTCAGAGACTGACTTCAGTGAATCAGCCGATATAAGGGAAATATAGGATTAAGAAGTTTGGGGACAAACCATAATTTTCATTAAGTGACACAATCTTATCACAAGGTTGTATGGATCAGTAGGTGCCTTCCTATAGCAGAGCTCCTAGCTAGCACGAATCTTCTTAGCAAAAATCTGTGTCAAGGGTCAAGCTAAAGAGAAATCAGACACCTGGTCTATACAGATTTCAGAAAAAGTCCGTCATCCAAGCCCAGGAACATTCTCTAGAAAGGGGCAAGAAGAGGCAGGAAATTCTGCGGGAAGGAGAGAGAGAGCCAGGTGTTGCCCAGCTATTGAGGTAGGCTGCCAGGCGATGGGGAGATTGCAATCTCTGCTTGTCAGCAAAAACCTTCCAACAGAAGCTCTTGTAATACTTTACATCAGCATCTCAATTCTGTCTCAAATTCTCTTGTAGTCTCAAGAAATATTTTCCTATAAGATCAATAAATATGTATATGGAACCATGAATTTATAGACTTTTGTATAATAAACATGACATTTCAAACAAAATAGGGGAGTTAAACTAATAGACTGTCAAAAACAGGAAAAAATAGATTACATACATATAATCCATTGTATTAAAATATGTGCATAGAAATGAAATTTAAAAAAAATTCATACATAATCTTAAAACTTTAAAAAATAGAATGAAATATCTGCCACAAGAATACTTTAACTATTTTATTTAAAATCAGTAATGTTCAATGTTGCCTGCCAAACTGGAACAACATGTGCCATATATGGGAAATTTATTAGAATTCTTATTAATATATGTTTTAAAAAGACATTAAGCCATCCTAATACACAAAATGCCAATATAAACATTTACTTTGTCATATACTTGACAAAGTAACAAATTTCCAAGTACTTTAACAATCCAGATTAGAAAAAGCAAATAAAGGTGAGATGCAAATTTTTTTCTAACAGACTTGCACAGATTAGAAGATTATTAATAGTTGAGAGGTCAATATTAAGATTATTAATGAATAGTCATATTTTATTACTAAATCTTTACACATCTAGCTGGCTTAGAAGTTAAATTCTTTAAAAATTAAAGCTAGTATAGTTATAAATTCTGATTATAAATAAGAAAAGTTATGATATATATAAAAGGATAAATATATTCATAATATTTACCACAGAATTTTATGAACCTTAATATTAGAAACACTTAGTGCTGTGACATTTTATTCTATGGAATATTATCCAACCATCAAACAGAGGTAAGTATGGAGTAATGGAATGAAAATGTTTTTAACTATCATAGTTAAATGAATATAACAAACTGCAGAGAGATGTACAAACTGATCAGTGCCAAAATGTTTATAAGTGTATATATGTATATTGAATATATACTTATATCTATAGGAATGTGGTAAAAATGGATTTATATTTGGTTAAGCAAATAAAGATAACTGAATTTTTAAATTTTTTGAGATTTTAATATAATTACATCATTTTTTCTCTTCCTTTTCTTTCTACAAATCCTTCCATATGCCATTTCTAGTGCTTTTTTAAATTCATAGCTTCTTTCTTCAATGATTGCTGGTACCTACACATATATGTGTTTCTAAATGCTGTATACTCAGTCTCAGTAAGTTTACATGTATGTATGTCATCAGGCCTTACCTTTGGTGTTGGATATCCAAGAGTTGTGTTCTTCCCCAAGAAAGACTATTTCACCTGCATTGATATGTAGCCAGTTGGTCTTTGTGTAGGACTGAACACTACCAGGTTTTCCCCTGTGCAAGTTAGCATGTCCATTGTTCTCATTCCACTCATGTTTAGGAATTTTTGTTGTGTTGACTTATGAAATAAAATGCCTCTCAAGTTTTTAACAGAATTTGTCTGAGGGATTTATTAAATTATATATTACAGTGGGCTGTTTAAATTCTTTTTTAAAAAATTTTTCTTCGGTGTTCATTTGCTATCAAATGAAAATAGGAAATAAAACTTACTGGCAGAATGTCAAATATGATTTTTATTTAAAAAACCATCATATATTAACATAATGTAATAAACTTAATACAATTTAAAAGCATAAATAATTTTGTGCCCTTCAGTAGCTACTTCAAACAATGTATTACCTGGCATGAAATGTGTAAGTATATAATTTATAAAATGATTATTCCCATAAGCTTTGCACCACCACTGCACTAGTATATCTTAGAGGCAGGACACTACTATCAATCATAGGGTTTGTGACAGGTTTATGTTTATGTTTCTAATTTGGTAGCTTGCAGAATACCATCCTGTACCAAAGAGGCTGAAACATAGGGATGAAGACCATACATAGGTATCATCTTGGCATTTCCAGATTCAGTGAGTTGTGTAGATGTCTTCAGCAATGGGGACATCTCTCAATTTGAGAAGAGTGACTTATAGTCTTGACAACACCCTGGATTGTTTGTGAATTCCAATGGGTCCTTTTTAGTCAACATCACAGTTAGTTAAAACCCTATCCCAAGATTGACAGCTTCATTTGTTTACAATAAATAGCCAGCTCTGTCTCCCACAATTTTTATGCTCCAAGCTTATTTAGATCACTTAAATATATTTATATCTTTTAGGAAACTTTTACTCTATTGGTTTTCCATACCACTCAAGTGTTCATTAATTTTAACTGTTTCTCCCTATATTCTCTCCATGTCTACTCTTTATCACTCAACTTGATCCTGTTTCCATCCCTACTCCATTCCCTGAAAAATACCAGTTCAATTTCCTTTTCTTTTAAGGCTCACTCCACCAAAGAGGGCTCAAAATCAGCTCTGTTGATTGATCAAGAACCTGAGACTAGATTGCCCAAGGACCTAGGGTAAATCAAATATTATTATTTGAAAATAACAACAAAAACTATAGCAATAAAAGAACTCCTAATGACATTCTTCTCGGCTCATAGATCTGAGCCCTCTTCAGTCACGATCCAAGAAGCTACCTCCTGTAGCAGATTGGAACAAATACAGAGACCCACAGCCTGACATTATGCAGGCAGTGAGAGACCTTGGAACACTCAGCTCTTATTAGAATGTTTCCATCAAATCCTTCTCGCTCCACTGGCTCTGTGGCAAGTTTCCCAGCGTTCTGGATCAACTCTGGCATCTGTCTCTTGTTGGGATCAGTTTGCTCACTTAATTAAACTGAACATGTAGGGCAGCATGGATATTCTTCTGGAGCTGGGCAGAGAGTATTGGCTCCCAATGCTGCTGACATAGTTCTGCCTTATCATTAATGTCTGTGATGTTCTACCAGTAAAAAACTTCATATTGGAACCCCTCAGTAACGTTCTCAGGATGTCAAAGAGATATGGGACCTGGCAAGTCCCATGTGAGATGCATCATGTGAGCCTACAGCAATACTACCTCACCTTCTCTTCATCTTAAGGTATAAAAACACTCTTGTTCCAGGTGAGCTTATTGTACATGTGGAGCTTTCTGGGGGCTTAGTCTTGCTGGAGGAGACCACTGAGGCTGCTGCCTTTCCTTTGCTTCCTAAAGGAAACTGCTATCACTGGGAAGCTCAGCCTACAGGGGCCACCAAAGACATCTTTCAAGGATTTGATGTTGCTTGTTTCTTTCCTTAAAAAAAAATCTTTTATTTTACATCACAACTGCAATTTCCTCTTCTTTCTCTCCTCCTGTGCCCTGCCACCATATTCACTCACCCCACCCCCAGCTTCACTTGCCTTTCCCAATTCCATTGCACTTCTGTTTCTATGCAAAAAGGGGTTGGCCTCCCAAAGTTACCAACAAAGCATAGCATATAAATTTGAGGTAGAGCTAAGCTGCTCCCCTTATTTCAAGGCTGGGGAAGACAACTCAGTATCAGGAATATGTTCCCAAAAGCCAGCCAAAGCATTAGGAAGACCCTGTTTTCTATGCTAGGAGTCTCCACAAGTAATCCAACCTTAACAACTGTTTCCAGAGGGACTAGTTTGGTTCCATTCAGGCTCGCTTGCTGTCTGTCCAGACTCTGTGAGCTCCTTTGTGCCCAAGTTTCTGTGGCTTCTTTAGCGATGTCCTTGGCACCCTAGCTGCCACTCTTCAACAGGATTCCCCTAGCTTGGTTGTAGGTCTCTATCTCTGTTTGCATCAGTTACTGGATGACAGCTCTCTGATGACGAACGGTGTAATCAGTCAATGATGACAAATTGGTGAATCTAAGCATATAGCGGTATCATTACATTGACTTTTTTTTCCAAACATGTTTAGGTTTCTGAGCCATTCGGCCTCTGGGTCCTGTCACACCAGGGAGTATCAGGACTGTGGGTCTGAGACTAGAACAATCATTGGTTGGTAACACCCAAATTCTCCATGCCTTCTTTCTCCTCCCCTCCATGCTCATGTGTGTGTGTGTGTGTGTGTGCACACACACACACACACACACACACACACACACACACATGCTTCCCATAGGCAGAACAGACTGTGTAGGTTAAAGGTTGTATGGCTGGGCTGGCATTACAGTCCGTCCACTGAAGGTTCCTGCAAACCACAGAGCTTGCCAGTTCAAGCTAAGCATCTACCATTGCTAGTAGTCTTAGCCGGGTCATCCATTTCCTTGCTCTAGGTGTCTACATAAACACGAATGTGCACCTTTTCCAGTCATCACTTTTTCAATGATTTTCCCCTTCATTCACCCTCAACCCAATCCCTCATGTTCAAATCATCACTCACCCCAGTCTACCCACAAGATTTCATCTATTTCCCCTTCTCAAAGGGATCCATAAATCCCCAGGGTCCTCCTTTACCTAGTCTCTCTGGGTCTGTAGATTATAACAAGAGTTGTCCTTAACTTTAAAGCTAATATTCACTTATAAGTGGAAACATACCAATCTGGAACTGGACTACCTCACTCGGGATAATTTTTTTTTAGTTCCATCCATTTGCCTGCAAATTTCATGATGTTATTGTTTTTAACAGCTGAAAAATACTACACTGTATAAGTATACTTTTAAAGAAATCATTTCTTTGATTGAGGAGAATCAAGATTGTTTCCAGGTTCTAGCTATTATGATCAAAGCTTTTAAGAAAATAGTTGAGAAAGTGTCCTTGTGGTATGATGAAACATTCTTTGATTATATTTCCAGAGAGTTATAACTGGATCTTGTGGTAAATTGATTCTCCATTCTCTAAGAAACTGCAATATTGATTTTCAAATATCTGTATACTTTTACAGTGGAGGGGTGTTCCCTTTGCTTCATATCCTCTCTGAAATAAGCTGTCATTTGCATTTCTGAACATACCCACTCTGGCAGGTTTAAGATGAAATCTAAGTCATTTTGATTTGCATTTCTCTGATGGCTAAGAATGTTGAACATTTCTTTATCTGTATTTCAGCCATTTTAGTTTTTTCTAATAAGAATTATCTATTTATATCTGTAACCTATTTCTAAATAGGATCATTTGGTTTTATGATGTCTGGTTTCTGGAATATTTTATGGATCTTGGAAACAACCCCTTTGTCAGATGGGGGTTTGGTGAAGATCTTTTCCCATTCTATATGCTGTGGTTTTGTCCTATTGACAGTATCCTTTGTCTTATAGAAACGTTTTAGTTTCATCAGGTCTCATTTATCAATTGTTAATCTCAGTGCATGTGCTACAGGTGTTCAATTTAATAAGTGCTCTCCTGTGCAATGAATGAGTTGAAGGCAATATTTCACTTTCTGTTTAATCAAGTTTAGTGTAACTGAATTTATCTTGAGGTCTTTGATCAACTTGGACTTGAGTTTTGTGCAGGGTGATAGATATGGATGTATTTATCTATCTATTTTGCATTCTTCTACATGAGTACATCCAGTTATGTAAGCATTTTTTGATGAAGATGCTTTCTGTCTTTTATTTTATAATTTTAGCTTCTTTGTCAAAAATCAGGTGGTCATAGGTGTATGGATTTACTTTGGGGTCTTTGATTTTATTCCATTGGTTTGCCTGCTTGTTTTTATGACAATACCATGATGTTTTTATTACTATAGCTCTATAGTAGTGCTTGAAATCAGGGATGGTGGTCCTTCCAGAAGTTCTTATGTTGTACAGAACTAACTCTCTTGAGTTTTTTTGTTTGTTTGTTTGTTTCCATATGAAGTTGAGAGTATTATGAGAGTATAAACAGTTGTGTTGTAATTTTGATAACATTCACATTGTAGATTGCTTTTGATAAAATGGTCATTTTTTTTCCTATGTTAATTCTACTGGTCCACGAGCATGCACAATCTTTCCATCTTCTGATATCTTCTTCAATTTCTTTCTTCAAAGACTTGCCATGCATGTCTTCCATTTGCTTGGGTAGAGTAATACCAAAATATTTTATATTATTGTTGATATTATTAAGGATGTTGCATCATTGATTTATTTTTCAGTCCATTTATTATTTGTAGAAAGGAGGGCTACTGATTTTTTTATTGAAATCTTCTTTCTAGCCACATTTCTGAATTTTTGGGTTCAAAATTATACGATCTGCAAAGAGCAATACTTTGATTCTTCTTTTTCAATTCACATGAGAGGGTAATTGGCAAAAATTGGCAGGGAGGGAAATCATAGTCAGGACATATTTTGAGAAAGAACTACTTTTAATAAAAGCAAAATGATTATAAAATGAAACATTTTATATTCCTTGACTTATATGTAATACTTCTGTATCCAGTATTTTTTCTAACATTAAAACTGCAGACTAGATATAATACTATGAGACTATGTCTGACTTTACTTCCACAAACAAGAACTATATTTAAACTATACATTAACTTCTACAAGTTACAGATCCAGGATGAAAAGATGAGCCAAGGTGATTCATGAAATATTCAGCCCCTTTTGATATCAGCAGAGCATGAGCAATGTCACAGCCTATCCTTTCACATCCCAGCTCTCAAACATGTCATAATGCTTTGACAGGTTTCATCTCTGACTGGAAAATGACTTCAGAGTTCCCTGACATTTTAATGTCTGGATTTACATAAACAGACACTTTTTACAAAGGGAATAGAAAAATGAAGTGGAGTTTAAGGGTTCTTTCAATTTTTGCTTGGTTTGGTGTGTGAAATTGGCTGTCTAATTTTAGAATACCAGGAAAGCTAGAGGACTAATGATCCTGATTCCCTTAACAGTGTGTGTGTGTGTGTGTGTGTGAGTGTGTCTGTGTTTAATATCTAGAGAGTGAACAATTGATACTGACCAGGGAATTATGAATAAAATAGATATAAATTCAATATCCATTTTGTAAACAGAAATCTAGAATAACAGTTTACAACCATTATTTAATTCATGTCTCCTTCCTTCAATTTTCCTTTTTTGTGCTCTCTCTCTCTCTCCCTCCTTCCCTTCCTCCCTCCCTCCCTCTGTTTTCTAAGACAAGGTTTATCAGTTTAGTCCTGGTTGTTCTGGAACTTGATTTGTAGAACAAGCTGGATTTGAAGTCATATAGATTCACCTGCCTCTGCCTGTTGAGTGCTGGGATTAAAGGCATGCACCACTACCACATATCTGATCCATTTTTTCGAAAGTCAATAAAATCAAATACATTTCTTTTTTAATCTATAAGATTTCAAAATAACTCAAAATTATGTTCCATTAATACAATTTTATTCATCCAAACTAATCACTTTCTTTTCATTTATATAGCAACTATTTTGCTGAAATTTCATCAACTACTTTAGAGCCAATCTTATATAAAAATTCCCTCACTGTTAGTAGGAAAAAATGTTACTTTTTAGTATGGAAAAAGTACATATTAAATGATTTTTCAGTGCATATATAACTTGAAGCTTGGTGATCTTTGTTAATATCTCATAAAGTGCCTACCGAAATAGGGAGGAAATAATGAAAGCTATTATATTAATCTCAAAGTTAATATTTTTATTGGAAATTGAACAAAGAAAGCATTAATAGATCCAAACATAATTTCCTGCAAATAGGTAGTACTGGAGTCAGTACCCAAGAGGTCAAAGAGACAGCCAAAGCATTTATGCTTTCCTTATGATTTTTACAAGCACAAAGACTATTTGGAGATTATTCATATTTTTTCTATATTCTCTACAATGTGACAAATCATAGAAATTTAAGACGTCAATTGAACCAAGTGACAAGAATCTAATTTGATAAGTGTATTTGATTTATTGTGTTGGTGATCTGAATTTTTTTCTTTAGGGTTAATAAAATTGCTAAAATTCTTGCTTTTATGTTTTTTCAAACCTTTGGGTAGTTCTCATACATGGAACAGATTTCACAGTTTGTCATTCAAGTTGATACAGCATTTAAAGAAGAAGCCCTTTTTGTTATATATGTAATTAAGTGACAATAAAAATTACATATCATTTTTTTAAAGCTGGATGAACAGTCTAACCTGTTATGGTAACCTCTCCAGAAGAAAGGCAACCATTAGTATGCAATATGTACAGTAGCTATTAAAATTTAGTCTTGGCACCACTTTATCCAGAGACACATCTGATTTTTGATCAAAGCTCTGTTGTGCTACTCCAAAAACATTTTTTGAGAACTCTCATACAATATTTCCTTAAGCAGGAAAGCTATAAAAAATTTAAAATTATACTGCTGTTATGGTTAATGCTATTCAGGTACCTTCACAATTTGATCCCACAATACTTTATTAAAATCTACATTCTATAAATATAACTATAAATATACTTAACTGCAAATACTGGGATATTGAAAGATGAGAATTATCCTTTGATAATAGTCAGCTCTGTCCTTCTCTCAATTGAATCTCTCTCTCTCTCTCTCTCTCTCTCTCTCTCTCTCTCTCTCTCTCTCTCTCTCCCTCCCTCCCTTCCTTTCTCCTTCTATTCCTCCATCCAAATACTATTATTAATCTGAGAATTACTTTTAGTCTCTTTCATAAACTCTAATAATCTGGCTATAGAAATGTAGCAATATGATAATCTGATGTCTTTGGTTCTGAGTTCTTTGATCTTTGAGGAAGAGCTCTGTTGAGAAAATTTCGGTAGAGGATATGTTCTAGTGTTTCTAAACTCCTAAATAAGAGAAGAAGAAGGAAAAGAAGAAGGAACAGGAGGAGAAATGAAGGAAAGGAAGGAAAGAAAAAGAAAAGGTGAGGGATAGAGGAAGTAAACAATTAGCTCCACATACCACAATCACTTTTCTATATACAGTAAACAGAGATGCTAAAATAATCATAATAAATGAAGTTAAAGGAAGACAGAAGATATTTATACAGAAAATATCAAACAAACTTTTCAAGGATTTCAGTGGGTAAAAGAAACTCTCTGTGACATTATTAAAACCAAAATATTTTGGCATTTGGAAGTGTTACTGAATGTTAAAATGATAGGATACCAAATTCACCTCCTACCACACAGCATATGGTCTAAAATGTTTATGGCATTAGAGCATACATATGCTTATAGATAAAAGTAAGCATCATGACAAGCTGATATCAGAACAAAGAAGTCAAATCCAGAACCCACATTCCTCACTAATAGTGTGTATCTGTCATTCTGTACTTAGTATTCATGAAGAATGGCAGTCATAACCCTCATTTATCAATCATAGTCAGGATCAAAAAATCTCTATGTAAAAAGTTCCAGGCTGAAGCCATCACTTTGTATCATACAGCGGCCTGAACATCCTTGCCTATATATAATAACAAGTGTAATTATTGTAAATAGGTTGCCCAGGAAGATGCTTTAATAAGGGACTTCAGTTTGATGGCATGGTCTTGTTTAACATAACTGGCTGATAGTATTTCTTGCAGTCCTCTTGTTCTGGAAACTTTGGATTATACCTGATCTTGAGTCTAAAGAATTGTCCAGTTTCATATGAGTTCAATATCTTTGCTATTGTCAACTGGAGTAGGAGAATGTTTTCCTTCTTTGAACACATCAAATTGATTGAAAATTATTGTTTGTAAATGGTGTCAGATATTTTCAAACATTTATAATAAATACAAATAAAAATCTCCAGAGTTGTTACATTTACCATCCTGAAGAATGGTAGAACATTGAGCTGGATTATTCTTAAAATCTCCTCTTTCAACAAACTCAGATTAACTAAGAATCTCTTCTTTTTAAAGCCTTTGACATCAATGTTGTGTAACTCAAAGTGCTCTACATTTAAATTACCTTAAGACTTTCCAAACTTTAATCACAAATTAGTCTCCAAATGAATGATTAGACAACAATCACAATGTAGACTGATGATGTCCTCCAAAGAAAATATTGCCTCCAAGCTCCACTAAGACATTTGTTATTAACCTGTTAATAACAACCAGTGTGGTGCTTGGATAGGAATAATTATTTGTATTTTGTGGTTTTTTTAAAATATGATTTTAAAGCAATCACAATCAGTTCTTGATTATTTGAATACATCTTACAAGAAATATATTTGTGTGTATGTGTGCATGCTTGTGTGTGTGTGTGTGCACAAATGCTTCCTCTAATATACTTATGTTGACTTCACTGAACACATATTTTGATGTCTCACATTGTTGCCCATCAATCCCTTTCTCTTGTCCTCCTATGAACTCTTAGCTTCTGTAGAAAGGTAATTTAACTGACAATAGACAGGTTCAATTTTTGTAGCAAGTAAGCCTTTTATAAGGTCATTTAACCTAATGTAAGAATCTGATAAGTGACAGATTAAGGTTTTATGTGTCTTAATGCCATTATCTGCTAAATAATTTTTAGCTTATCTGAATAGTTACAGACTCTGAAATATGTAATTATCTATTTCACAGCAGCTGGCAGCCAGGGAAGAAAAGGACCAGGCTACAGCAAGTCCATGCTTTGATGAGTTAAGCAGTGTATGTAAGTACCAAACTACATTTATATAATTAAATGAAGTGATTTTTACATGTCTTTTTAAGAGATGACAACATTTCCATTAGCATCTGTAAGTCATCCAAGAAAAAAAGTATTTGCTCACTGAACTGAAGAACGTTGCATATTACAAAGTCAATAGATTGTTTTAAATAATTACTGATGTTTAGAATAAAGGATTATGCCTTGAGTTTGTAGCATCTGAATTAAAAGTATTCATCATGTTTTGGATTCTTGGTATTAGCAATTATTGCACAAATTCTATTTAGTATAATAATTAAACCCATAGCTACATATTGGAAAACAGTTGAAATATCAGACAGACAGGGAACAAACTACAACCAATTCTCACCCAACCAACTCCTCAGGCCAAAGGGGATAGATCTGTCATTTGATATTCAAGACTATTTTTATTAAATATACAATATATCATCACACCTTTCTTTTTGTCAAAAATAAAAGATTATAACCAATATAAGAAACACTATATGCAATAAGTTTAACTTCATACAATATATCCAAGTAATAATTACATTAGTAATGTCAAGCCCATTACTAATTGGCAGATACAATGAAAATATTCCATTATTCATCCCATTTTGATTAATTCAAAGGATGGTACCTGATTCACCTTCTATCTAACTGTATTACCAGCTGAGAACTATCTTTGATGTCTCTCAAACTTACAGACTTTACACCTCTTAGTGAGTTTCTTCTCTGAATCGGTAACTAGGAAAACTATAAATATAATAATCTAAAGTTTAACTCTCTCAGAGACTTGGGAAGGAAATAATATTATTAACTGAGCAAAGAAGAAATGCAAGCAATAGACTTCCAAATATGTGAAAAATGACAGAAAGTGCTGCCTGCCTAGATAGTCTTCCACGTTTCTTCTGTAGCATGGAGCATCTATCTTTGGCATAGAAGCCTAGCAAATAAGACAGACTTATCTGTGAAGCAAGATATTCTTAAAGACATTCCCACTTTGTCCTGGCATGTTGGCAGTTCTTTCTTGTGTGTCCTGCTTGTCCATTTCAGACATCACAGTCATCACACTCTCAGCAGTTGAGGAAAGAGTACTTTCTTAACCCTGTGGTTTACTTTTGCTACAAAGAAAGTAAACTCCATATGGAGTTTCTTTGATGCTCATCATCTTCTATGAAGTAGATTGGTGCAGCCAGGAGCAGACATTTCATTGTAATAAAAATAAAAAGAGCCTGTTATTAAAATATCTTAAATGCCATATTCTGTAGATCTCTGAATTGCTCAAAGATGACCCATCTATATAAAATATATGTTTGACCTTGAAAATATATATAATATAACTATAAGTTTGATTGTAATGACTATCTACTAACTTGCATTTCTTTATATCCCAATTAGTTGGCAATAATAACTTTCAATGACTAGCAATTTGTGTTACATTGTTAGATGAACTGTATAGGTACAATACCTTGATCAGGAGTAGAATTGTATGTACAGTAACAAAATTAACCTCAACTTTGTATTAATATTTGTATATAATATAAAAAGACCTAATCCAGTGTTAAATACTTAAATCTAGTAATTGCTTTTTAAAATTAGATTTAATAATTTATCCTTATAATCTAGCACATATATATTCTCTTTTTTCAAAGTATATTGATTAATCCCTAGCTCACTGAAAGACTATTAACCACCCACCGTACCTCATGGGAGTGTGGGTATCATGTTCTTAAATGTACTTCCTGCTGTCTGGGGGTAATGACAAAGGGAAGACCTTTTTCTTCTCTCCTTATCTTTCTTTTTCTGACCAGCTATTTCAATTACTGGATCAACTTTTCTACTGCTACGATTAAAGGTGGGTACTACCACTGCCTGGCTTTATTTGGCCTTGAACTCACAGAGATCCAGAGGATCTTTGCCTCTCAAGTGATGGGATTAAAGACATGGGTCACCACCACTCCCTGAACTTTATGGCTTGGCTCTGTCCTCTGATATTTCAGACTTTTAAAAATTAAACAAACAATATACCACCACTAGCAATATTTATGAGTTTAAAGGAATTTGAAAAAATTCAATATCCAATTTACAGATATTTTCACTATTACCCTCAGACTATTGGGAGAAACATAATAGAAAATTTAAGAGCTTTTCAAATGAATTAGTATAAATACAGTATTTGAACTATTTTGTTTTTTCAAATGAATTAGTATAAATATAGTATTTGAAATATTTTTATTTATTATTTGGAGAAACTATAAAAACTACATTTAAGTATTATGACAGAATATGCTTTGTGTTCATCAAAAATTATATAATTAGGTATGATATTTAATGACATATCTAAGATTCATCTAGTATTTAAATCATTCTAGGCTACAGACTATTAATAAACTATAAAAGGAAATTTCTAATTTATTGAAAGTCAGTATATAAATTTCCTAATTAATTGTACATTGATTAACAATTAAAATATATTTCAGGATAATAAAATAAATATGTATTACCAGATGAGATCAAATGTCAACCAAATTATATTTTTTTAAAGATGTAAATACTGGTAAGTTTGTTTCTTTTCTCATATCAGGAATTAAAATATAAACAATGTTGTTAACATAATTTGTTGTTTGAAGAATTATAAAAAAAAACTTCTTTAGTTTCCACATAAGTTTGTCTAGCATTTACCTTTATGTGTCATCTCAGGTATGCTAAGTATTTTTTTATAATAGTCTTCTACCTGCTTTTATTGCACAGTTACATAATAGGAAATAGTCCTCTTCCACCAGCTGTAGCAAAAGCTTACAGATGAATGAGTGCTTCTATTTTAGAAATACCTCCATAGTCCTACTCAGTGCACACAGACAAAAGTAACATCTACATTGGCCACCTGATTTTTTTGTCCAAGATTACATGATCCTATAGCACCAACAGGGTTTCTCATTTAAGCTTTTAATGCTGTTAAAAGACATCATTATCACAGCCACTCTTACAAGGGAAACATTTAACTGCAGGTGTCTTGCACTTCAGAGCTGTAGTACATTATCACCATGATGGGAAGCAGGGAAGGATGCAGGCAGACATGATGCTAGAGAAGAAGCGAGAATCCTACATCCACATCAGCAGGCAATAAAAAAAGATAGAGACTCTGAGCATTTCAAACCTCAAAGCTTACCTGAGTGGCATACTGCCTCCAACAAGACCTACTCCAACTAGACCACATGTCCTAATTCTTTCAAATATCCCTATTATCTTATGAGGGACATTTTTTGTAGGGCGTGGTTGGCCCTTGCGCAACTTGCTGGAACATTGCATCATGTTCCCCAGATGCTAATTAAGAGCTGAGTAGTGACCTATGTGATCAATGATTATGCTAATTTGGCACTCCTTACCACCTATCACCAGCTATATGCTAATGAGGCATTACTTTGGGTGCCAATCATATAGCTACATGCATCCCAGCTTCCCTATATAAGCAGGCTGCATTTCAGGCACGGGTCTTCCTTCCATCGTTGTACCTCAACTGAGCTATACTCCAATAAAGTGTGATCCGAGAAGAATCGTACGTGTGGTGACTCGTCATTCTGCAGGTCAGAAAGCGGCTTGCCACAAGTGGAGCCGAAACCCGGGAACCTTCGCGCCCTGCAGGGAAGACTGATTCAGAACTCGACACATGGAGTGGACTGTTGGTTAGTAGTCCGTCCAGTTATGTGGGTGCTCCTGGGAGGTCTAGAGCCTGAGATCTTTGCTGCAATTTTTTTCATCCTAGTTGTCCTGATTTTTCTTGCCTGCTTGTGGCTGCGGTGCCACCAACCCAGCAAGAAGTACCTTCCCTGGCCGTGAGATATATCAAACGTGTGTCTGATCTAATAAGCCGCTTGTAGATCAGAGCGCAAGATGGGGAACAAATTGTCTGCTGACCCCACAACCGAGTTCCATGAGCCTATTCAGGCTATATTGAGTAGCCAAGGGCTAAAGCTTTCCAGCAGAGCCATAAGCCAGTTGCTGGAAAATATTGAAAGCAGTGCTCTGTGGTTTGGGATGTCGGGCAGTATGACTATTCCATCATGGGAAAAACTTGTCAGGGATCTAGAGAAATGCAACACTGAGGGAACACTTTCCCGAGGCACCCTTCCACTATGGCATATGATCTATTATTGCCTAAAGGATGGGAAATATGAAGACATTATTCAGCGAGGACTTAAGGCTCTCAGTATATGCAAGGATAGCACATCAGAAAATGGAGGTGCAGGGACTACAAAAGAAAGGCCTAAGAAAAAGAAAAAGAAAAATTCAGAACCAGTGCCCCGACTGTACCCAGTCCTAGATGAATTTAAAGATTTATATATATGTATATCTCAAGATGAGCTAGACCCTGAGGAGGAGGAAGATCTAGAGGAGGCGGCTGCAGCCTATGAGTGAGAACGCTACAATCCCCTGCTGCTCGGCCTATCACCGCCTTTCAATCCCGAAAAGGCTAGAGCTACTGCTCCCCCTCCTTTAGGGAACAAGTTGGGATGCACATTCATACCCCAGGAAGCGTGGTCTGGGGTGACCACAGCCTTCCCTGTGTTTGAGGATCCAGCCACAAGTGGCCAACATTATGAAGTAATTGACCATAAGATTATTAAAGACCTTGCAGAGGCAGCAAAAAGAGATGGTGTAGCTGCCAACTATACCATCATGTTGCTGCAGCGCCTTATGCGCAATGCCTTAACACCCACTGATTGGCAAGACCTTGCCAGAGCCTGCTTAACTATGGGGCAATATTTAGACTGGAAGTTAATTGTGACTGATCTGGCACATAGTCAGGCCTGGGAGAACGTTGCCAATGGGCAGCCAGCATGGAGTACAGATATGCTGTTAGGGCAAAGACAATGAGTAAATAATCAAACAGCATATCCTGTGGAAGTTTATAATCAAATAAACACCATCAATATGAGGGCTTGGCGAGCCCTCCCCAATAAGGGAGAGGTCTCAGGGAACCTAATCAAAATAATACAGGGCAGCACTGAACTATTTTCTGACTTTGTAGCTCGAATAGTGGATGGAGCAGGGCGAATTTTTGGTGATGTAGAAACTGCACTGCCGCTAGTAAAGCAATTAGTTTATGGGCAGTGTACAAAAGAGTGTCGTAGGGCTATCACCCCACACAAAGGAAAGGACCTAGAATATTGGATGAAAACATGCAGAGAAATCGGAGGACCTTTATCAAATGTGGGACTTTGCCGCTGCTGTGATGGCTGCCTCTCACAGCAGGGTGTGTTTTTGGTGCAGCAAGCCCAGGCATATTAAAAGACAGTGCTGAGAGGCTGCCCCCATGACAAGGACAAAACCACCTCAAGAAGTGAAGACTCCAGGGACATGTCCCAGATGTAAAAAGGGTAAACACTGGGCCAACGAGTGTAGGTCTGTTAAGGACATTAATGGACAACCCATTCAACCTGCTGCCCACGTAGTTAATCCAAAAAACAGGGTAGCAGGCCCTTGGTCTCAGGGCCTGAAAATATTTGGGGTCCACGAGGAAGTGAATTTCCAGCCACTCAGGCTCCGCGATGAGCCACGTCAGGCTCCACAAGGGCTGTACCTCCGTGCCACCTCCAGAATGGTATTAACAACAGGCAAGGGAATACAACCCTTAGACACAGACATTCTTGGGCCACTCCCAAAAGGGACAGTTGGGCTAGTGTTAGGCTGTTCCTCTTCCACTTTACGGGGACTCATTGTTGTGCCTGGAGTTATTGATCCAGATTATACTGGAGTCATCAAAGTAATGTGTCAATCCCCTCGAGGGATAATTACCATAACCCCTGGTGATCACATTGCACAATTATTAATCTTGCCCTCTTTCCACGACAATTACCCCACATACTCAGAAAAATGGGGATCCAAGGGCTTTGGATCCACCAGAATTGATTTGGATTTTCTGTCACTATCTCTTAATGACTGCCCTATTCTTGATCTTATAATAGACTGGAGAAAATTTCAAGGATTGTTAGATACTGGAGCAGACAGAAGTATAATTACAATTAGAGATTGGCCACGATCATGGCCACTTCAAACATCTTCGCAGACCTTGCAAGGTTTAGGTTATGCAGATGCCCCTAGAATTAGCTCTAAGGAATTGACATGGAAAACAGAGGACCAAAAGGGGAAGTTTCAGCCTTTTATAGTTGAAGGACTGCCAATCAATCTATGGGGCAGGCATATTCAGAGTCAAATGAATCTTAAGCTTACTAATGATTATTCTGACACAGCAAAAAGTATCATGATTAGATCAGGGTTTGTTCCTAGCAAAAGGTTAGGGCGTAATTTACAAGGCATTACCGCACCAATAGAGGCTCAAGGAAATGCCAATCGGCAAAGCTTGGGTTTTTCACAGGGGCTACTGAGCCTATGATTCCTATCTCATGGATGACCACTGCACCTGTGTGGGTACCTCAGTGGCCTCTGTCGAAAGAAAAACTGGAAGCAGCCTCTGTGTTGGTTCAGGAACAGTATCAGCTGGGGCACTTAGAGCCCTCGCAGTCTCCCTCCATATTTGTTATCAGAAAGAAATCAGGAAATTGGTGCTCACTTCATGATCTGTGCACCATAAATCAACAAATGCAAGTCATGGGACCCATTCAGAGGTATCTACCAGCTTTAACAGCTATTCCAAAGATCTGGTCTATTGTAGCGGTAGATGTTAAAGATTGTTTCTTTTCTATTCCCCTAAATAGTCAGGATAAGGAAAGATTTGCTTTTACTTTACCCTCTATTAATCATGAATATCCCGATAAGTGATATCAGTGGATTGTTCTTCCTCAAGGTATGGCCAATAGTCCTACAATGTGTCAACTTTATGTAGATAGAGCTTTACAGCCAGTAAGAGATAAGTTTCCCCGTGTTAGAATTGTACATTATATGGATGATATTTTGCTTGCAGCCCCTTCTATGGAATTGTTAGAATTAGCATTAAGTTTGTTAACCAAGGAATTAAAAGATAAAGGTTTATTTATTGCTCTGGAGAAGATACAGAAAGGAGGAGCTATTGAATTTTTAGGAGCTATTATTCAGAATGCCCATGTTAGACCACAAAAGGTAGAAATTAGGATCAAGTGCTTAAGGACTTTAAATGATTTTCAAACATTGCTTGGGGATATAAATTGGATTCGGCCATATTTGAAATTAACTCACTTTGAGCTTAAACCCTTATTTGATATTTCAGAGGGAAACCCAGATCTTAATTCCCCATGCCAGCTAACCCCAGAGGCTCAGATAGCACTTCAAAAGGTAGAGCAAGCAATTACTAGGGCACAATTGGTGTGCTGTGATGAATTCAAGCCCATTTGGATGTGTATCCTCCCCACTTCAGGCTTTCCAACTGGTGTTCTTTGGCAAGAAGGGCCTCTACTGTGGATTCATACTAAATCTACAGGGATGAGAAGCTTGTCCCACTATCCAACCATGTGGCTGAGGTTGCATTATTAGGCATTAAACAAACTATTACATCTTTTGCCAAGACACCTGACTGACTTATAGTCCCTTATACAAAAGAAAAGGAGAGATATTGGCTGCCACTACCTCAGAATGGGCTATATTGGTTTGTGCCTTTTCTGGTACAATTGATAATCATTTGCCCATGAGTGAACTTTTAAGATTCATAGTTCAGCAGCCTGTGGTGTTTCCTCGGATCATGAGGGAGCAACCGTTGAGCAATGCCTTAACCATCTACACGAATGGGTCTAAGACTGGGAAGGGAGCCTACATGGTGCAAGGAGGCTCACCTGTAACTGTTGAGTGCCGTCCAAATGCTCCCCAAGTAGTAGAAGGCCAAGTAGTTTTAGAGGTTTTTAAATGTTTTCCTGAGTCTTTTAATTTGGTATCTGATTCATCATATATGGTGAATGCTGTTAAAAATTTAGAAATTGTTTCCTATATTAAACCCTCTAGTATGGTAGCCTCACTTTTAGCAGGAATAAGAGGTGAGATTTTGCATCAATCCAATCCCTTTTATATTATCCATATCCAAGCTCACTCTTTGTTACCTGGTCCTATGGCAAAAGCCAATGAACAAGTTGGTCTGGCAACACATGCTTTTGTGGCATTGGACTCTGAAACACAAGCGTGAGAGTTTCATAGCTTATACCATGTTTCATCTACTGTTTTAAGAACTAAATTTAAAATTTCTAGGGAGATAGCTAGGAATATTGTGAAAAGCTGTTCTGCTTGTGTGCAATTCTTGCCTGCTCAGAAAATAGGGGTTAATCTCAGAGGCATTTTTCCACTTGAAATTTGGCAGATGGATGTTACCTATGTTCCATCCTTTGGAAAGCTTCAGTATGTGCATGTCTCCATTGATACATGTTCTGGGGTAATGCATGCTACACCTATTTCTGGGGAAAGGGTTCACAATGTCATTACCCACTGCCTTGAAGCTTGGGCCACTTGGGGCAAGCCTGATACATTGAAAACAGACAACAGGCCAGCCTATGCATCTAAGAGTTTTGCCTCATTTTGTCACAAAATGCAAGTGAAACATATCACAGGCCTGCCCTATAATCCACAAGGGCAAGGGATAATAGAGCGTGCCCATTGCACGTTCAAGGACTTCCTGCAAAAACAAAAAGAGGGAATAGCAGAGAGTTGCACCCCCAAACAAAGGCTCTCTCTTGCTTTATTCACTATAAATTTTCTAAATTTAAATGATAAAAATGAAACCGTTGCCGAACATCATATGACGTCAGAACCCAACAATCAAGGCAAAGTTTTGTGGAAGGATGTACTTTCTAATCAATGGTGGGGCCCGGATCGCGTTATCGTTTGATCCAGGGGATCTTTATGTGTTTCTCCACAGAATCAGGAGCCAGTCTGGGTGCCATCAAGATTGACAAGACGCGTTGAGGATGACTCTAAGAATGATGCTATATGGACACTCCTGACCGTCTTCCCCCTGATTCAGGCAGAAAAAAATGATACTCTGGGGGATTAGTCAGACCTGGCCATTACCAATGCCAGTCCATGCTTAGTTCAGAGTTCTCCCTACGATATTTTCCACCTCGTGTGAATTAGATGTCCCTTGTGCCCAGCTCCTTTCCATGGATTGGGCAGAATATAATGCTAGTAATATTAATTTGAATCAGTCACTTTGCTTTAGTCTTAAAGAGAATGATGACTATTTTTTTAGCCAGAAAAAAACTTGACTTATTGGGTAAACCCCCTAAAGGACAATCAAGCTCCCGTGCATATGTTAACTGAGGATTTGGGATAGATAGCTACTGGTTCCACCTCTGGCACAGGATCAGAAGTTAATGGAAATTAAGAGGTGAATGTTACCACCATGATCCTGACTCATGAAGGGATAGTTCCATTACATAACAATAATAAGGACAGACAAAATACTACAAGACCTATAGTTGCTCCCTATTATCAACCATTTATAAGTAGTTTTCCTACCTTCACTTCCTGCCAAGATAGAACTTGGGGAAATAAACAGCTTAGTCCAGGATTTGAATTCTCTCCTGGTTTGAAGCCCCATATGGGAAATGTTGAGAAATCTGATAACACAACTTGGTTTAGTGAAGAATGGTCATTCTTTTCCTGGGTACTGATTAATGAGGCAAGGGCCAGTGAGGATGTTTCTGCTCTTGTGAACTTGCAAGGATCCTTGGGTAAGATTTATAATGTGTCAGGTGTGGTAAAGTCAGGTAATGGAACAAGGATGAAATTGAAATTAACATCTTATAACAACGAGGTTAGCAATTACACAGGGTCAGCAGCTTTGGTGTGTTTGATGTCACCTTTTTATGTTTCTCTTGACTAACTCTAGTAAAAACTGCACCGTTTCAGGCAGTTGTTGGTTGACAGAGTGTTGGAATGGATCAGTGGTGACTACAGCAGTAGTTGGTAGAATGCCTACCTTTGTCCCCATGCCTGTGGAAGCTGACCCAGAGCAGTTCTCTATGATGAATCTGTTACGCCATAAGAGGGACTTCGGCATTACAGCCGCTATCGTGGCTGCCATTGCCATTTCAGCAACTGCAGCATTTACTGCAGGTGTAGACATGGCCAGCCAAGTCAAGTCTGCCCAGGAAATTAATGATATTGTGGCTCAAACTTCGCAAATTTTAGAGGAGCAAGCACAGTTTAATTCCCATTTGCTGAGTGGTATCCTTGCCACCAACGAAAGAGTAAATTTACTAGAAGAGGTTATTGAGGATGTATATGGCCTAATACAAGTGGGCTGTGTACAGAAATTAGGGCATGTTTGTGTTACCCCTCTTGTTTCAGATGCTTTGAATGAAAGTCGAAGAATTAGAGAATTTTTAAGTGGGAATTAGTCTATGGAGGCCGAAAAGATGATCCTTAAGCAAAAGTTCCAGATTGCATGTTTGAATGGTACAAGATTGGAGCCTGTTACACTTGGGGACTTTACTTCTTGGCTCGCTTCTGCTCTTTCCTTTTTCAAGGAATGGGTGGGAGTGGGAATCTTTGCAGTCTGCTGTTTATTTGGGGTTGTTTTTTGCCTCTGGCTGCTTTGCGGTATTCACATCAGAGCGCTTCATGAAAAGGTCCTACTCACTCAGGCACTCTTGGCTGTTGATGCAGGGCACTCCCCCCGCTCCTGGCTCTCCACCCTTAGTGACTTATAATGATTGCCCTTGCACAGAGTGGCTTTAGCTGCCATTGCACCTCTATAGGGAATCATTCTCCTCTGAGACGGCCTTTGTACCCTGCCGCCCTCACTGGCCTTGCATGCAGGAAGGTATCTCGGGGATTCTGGCAGCAGAAAACAGCCTTTGAGTGGTGGGCACATCATGAGGTGAACACCTGTACAGGCTATATCCTGTCTGTGCCATTAGAAAAACAAAAAGGGGGAGATGTAGGGCATGGTTGGCCCTTGTGCAACTTGCTGGAATGTTGCATCATGTTCCCCAGATGCTAATTAGGCACTGAGTAATGACCTATCCAATGTGATCAATGATTATGCTAATTTGACACTACTTACCACCTATCACCAGCTATATGCTAATGAGGCATTACTTTGGGCACCAATCATATAGCTACACGCATCCCAGCTTCCCTATATAAGCAGGCAGCATTTCAGGCACGGGGTTTTCCTTCCACCATTGTACCTCAACTGAGCTGTACTCCAATAAAGTGTGATCCGAGAAGAATCGTGCATGTGGTGACTCGTCATTCTGCAGGCCAGAAAGCGGCTCATCACACATTTTCATTCAAATCATCACACAGATCAAGACTTTGTTTATGTGATCCTATTTCTGGAGTATAGAGTGCCTAGACACATCACAAATTGGAATGTGTTTAAAAGGTGGAGAGATGGCTCAAAGGTTAAGAGCACTGATTGCTCTTTTAGAGGTCCTGAGTTCAATTCCCAGCAACCACATGGTGGCTCACAACCATCTGTAGTGAAGTTTGGTGCACTCTTATGACCTGCAGAAGAGATAGCTTTCTAAATCGTGAAGATCTAATGTTCTCAGCGGGTTAGTGCACTAATATTCCCTGTCTCTACATAAAAAATGCTTTTTACATTTTTAGGTTCTGTGCTGATTTAATTCCCCCCTTTTTTCTTCTCTCTCACTTTAGAAAAATCTTAAATTCTCTTTCTTTCCAAAATGAAGAAAAAAAGAATATGTATGAGCAAAATTTTATTTTTATTTTCTAAAGAAGCTTCCAAAGAAACAGAATGTTGCAGGAAAAAATGTTAGAGGAAAGACAGAAGAAAAAGTTTAATATACCAATCACCATTTAATTATTCTACAAGGGCAAAATCTAAAGTAATATTGGTGATTCAGTATATACCCCACTCTAGCAACAGTTCCTTCTCTTGCTTCTGTTTTCTAAATTTTTTTAACTTGTTCTGGTGAACAATGAGACTGCAACTGTTTTATTAAACTCTGCTGGGAAAGTTCTCTCTGAAGCCTAGAAAATGTTCTTCTATTTCAGATATCTTCTGCCTTGGCCATCTTTTGTCAGATGTTAGTGGAGGAGAATCTTCACACATGACTCCCCTACAGGTGGATACAAATTCAATTGTTAGAACTTTGTTTTAATTCCAGACTCCTACCAAGGTTTGTATAATAAATATAAATTACAGGTCTGTAAAAAATGAGGGATCCTAGAAAAAACAAAAATCAAAAATAAAAGACAAAAGAAAAAAAAGAGCCATCATCAGTAGCAGCAAAAATAATACAAAATTAGCTAACATACTAATTGGTTTACATACTGGTTATGTAACTTTAAAACAAGTAACATTTATTTAGTGTTCCTATTTCCTTCTTTTAGCACATTAACTATTTTTATGCCTAAGCAATGATTTGCTTCTAGGTTGATTTTAACAGCTTACTAAAAATAAAAAATGCAATGTCTGATATAGTCTTAATTTGAGAGTTTTGTTTGTTTGTTTCAGAAGTTGAAACTGGAGCCAATGCATTTAATAAACTAATTCCAAAGTTTTAGTAGTGAAAGAGAAGAAAAATAATTAACATTATATTTACAGAAACATATAAATGAGACATAGCCCTGTGTTTTGTTTATACTTCCTTGCAAGTTCAAACAAATGTTGATTCCATTATTAATAATAAATATAATTAAATAAAAGCCTTGATAATATTTCTTCTCAATGCAAGAAGAGCCTTACTGTAATATCATAAAACAGTATGCATTGCAGGATCTTATTTTCACTCCCCACTTCATTTTATTAAAGTCTCATAATTGGAAAAGATCAAAATGTCATGCTAAACCAATTACATAAAAATGCCATTGTTTTACCTAAAAGGGACTCAATTTGTGCTTGAATGCATAACTGACAGATAATTTAAATTCTGCCAGACATCCACTCTCCTATTGATCACAATTCTAATGTCTAGCAAGATTACCATTATGTGTCTAACACAATGGTTTGTCCATGTATATATAAGTACATGGATCTCTGTGTAAGATCACATTGCTGTTTCTTCCATGTGTTGACATGAACATCATTGACATTCCACACAACTCTCCTGTCTATATATGACTAACTGTAAGATCCTTTAGTTAATTTTAATTACTAACCGGAGATAAGTTTCTCCTTTTTTCAGTACACCAGTACCGATTATTTTTATAATGCATAGAAATCACAAGAATTAACAATGTTGCAAAATTTGTTGAGGAGTTGCCAAAAAAAAAAGGTACATGCTTCTGGGCAAATTGCTCTTGCCACCATTTATATGGGTTTCTCTGGGATCCCAAACAATAAAATAACTATTTGTTACTATATTGTATACTATAAGCATTGGATTTCTTATTTATTTCCTGGTCCTGTTTCAGAATGCTAAAATTTATGATATAAGATTATTCCTGGCTCTATGACTGAACAGAAGGAGAGTAATAAGAAGAATAACCCAAATAATTAAAGATAACTAAAGAAATATTGGAGAAAGCATCTTGGGGCTATGCAAAAATGAATGAGTTAGTCAAGGTAATTGCCACTCATCCTGAAAACCTGAATTTAATCCATGAGTCTAGTGAAAGGAGAAAGCCAACTCCCACAAGTTGTCTTCTGACCACTATTCATACACACAGGTACATCCCTATCACTCTCACACACACGAAATAAAACAAACAAACAAACAAACAAACAAATAAATAAATAATGTTAAAGAATAAACTTTAAATACCGAAGAAAAATAACAAAGAAAATAATGTAAATTTGACTTTGTATAAGGTAAAAATTAATTATGAATTACCACTCACATAGTATCCTGGTCTTAATTCTTTGGTAATGTCTACATACTTAGGTATTAAATTTTATGCTATGTAGGCATGCACATATACAAGTGGATTACAAGTATATATATATGCATATATATGTATATATAATGCATTATAAGAAACTATTTTCAAAAGGCTTAGTGCAGGAAAATGCTGTCACATAATTGCATGGAGAGACTGGCAGTTTTAAATAAATACAAATTAGATACTCAGTTCCCACAGGTTCTAAATCTTCCTGTGATCATTTTATACAGAATTATGGAAAACTGGCTTCCTCTTCACAATGTAAATATTCAGGACATAGAAAGCACCCAGACAGTCAGGTGCTTTTAATTATCTCCTCTCTACAGCCTTCCAACCAATAAAGAAGAGTGACTGGCAGGTTCTTTTATGGTCAACGTTTACAAAGGGACTAAGAAAAAAATTGCTTTTCCTTACTTTACTATATATCCAACCATTAAGTGTGGTGTGCAGAAAATTGTAATTGAGAGTGCACTATTATTTAATTACTCAACCATTTATTATACTTGTTGAAGTAATTTAGAGTTATGTAACACAACTAGAGGCATCTGAAAGGAGAGACACTCAGTTAAGAAAATGCCTCCATAAGATCTAGCTGTATGGCATTTTCTTAATTTGTAATGGATGTGTGAGGTCAAGTCCATGGTGAGTAGGCTTATTCCTGAGCTTGTAGTCCTGAGTTTTATGTAAAAACAGACTAAGGAAGCTGTAATGAGAAAGTCAGGAAGCAACACTACTCCATGACCTTCACATCAGTTCCTGCCTCTAGGTTCCTACCTTGTTTTGAGTGTTTGTCCTGACTTCCTTCAGTGGTGGACTAAGATATAGAGGTATAAGCCAAATGAATCCTTTTCAAGTTGCTTTTGGCCATAGTGTTTTATCCTAGCAATAATAATCCCAAGTAGAAGAAGTTGTTAACTTTAACATTCTTCCTAGATTCCTTTTTAAAATTTACATATATTCCTATAAAGAACAAAAAGGTAATATTTTTACATGAAGGGAAAACAGCAAGAACATTTGAATGTTTTAAGTTATATTTATGTTTCAGATACTAGCTGATACCCTTTTAGTTTACCTAAAAATAAACCTTAATTTATGCAATAAATATCAAAATGAGTTCCCACAAAAATTTAAATTTATGAATTTGTAGGACTAATTTTATCTTATCTCTAGGTAATGTATAGTTTTTTGACATTTCATTAATTATAATTAAAATATGCTATTCATGTCCTTATTGAGGTGCATTTAAGATCACTGCTGTATAAACAATGATGCAGGTTTAAATAACTCAACTGTGTTATATTAACAGAACCATCTGTTCAGCTCATAAAATGCTCTCCTTTAAAAATGCAGCCTCCATAATACAACAAGATTAAATCTGAAATGGGAGAGCATAAAAGATAGCTTTTATAACTCATAAATAGAATGTGTTCCTAGATGACTTAACTGCAATCAGGTGGTCGGAACTTCTAGCATCTTCTTTATTTCTGACAACCCGCTACAGTCTGAGTTTTTAGTTGTGGTTCTAATTTGGATAAATTTGCATAACTTTTTTATATATGTAAAATGTAACAATGATTCCCTGTTTGAGGTTTGAGGCCCTTTCAAAACTTCTTTGTGTGTTTAAACAATTTATTTCATTACATTGCCATATTTCTTTCCTTTTTCCCCTCTTATGTTAAAACTTTTTCAGATCCATGCTGGTAGAAACCAAAATTCTTGAGAATGTTTAATTGCAAAGCCATGCTCATGTATTTCTCTTATTCAGTCCAGCATACATCTAGGTGGTGGGGACTTTACACAGAAGAAAACACGGTTGGTTGGAGGATTAACCTCCCCTTAAGGTTAGAGTCAATTCTATTTCACTCAATGGCTCAATATCAAAATCTGACAAAAGAATTCTCTTGTTTCCAAAGTTCCCCACTTAAGAAATAATACTTGAATAACACCAACATCAGATGTTTTCAGCCTTCTTGAATATCATTTTTATACTTGTTGTCATGGTCACTACTTCTTAGCTTTTCTATTTCTCTGTTGTTCACATAGGAACTGGTCCTATTATTGCTCACATTGTCTATCTGCTTTGCAAAAGGATTGGGCCCAATGAATAATTCTATTGTTCTTTTAAGAAATTAAATAGCAGATTCAAAACATCAATGAAGTTTTCTATTAACTGCATGACATCAGCAGAATTCAGAAGCATTTGGCTCATTCGAAGTTAGTGATTATTTTCCTTACATAACATATGTGCCAGGTCAGTATATCTTTGGATACATTGGGGAACATCTGACATCAAATGGGAGCTTAAGAATAATTATTTTACAGTTCTGCAAAAGGCTCAATTGGTCTGCCATAAAGAAATAGCATATAGGAAACAAGAATTCCAATTTTAAAAAAATGCTAAAACTTCCTAGTCACAGGCCACTCTTATAAAACAAAAATATAATTTTTTTAAAAATGAGCATTTTAATTTATCTATAAGCATTGACTATAAAATGGAACCCATTTTGGCATAATGAGCCTTAGAATAAATTTCTTTTATTTCTTTGTATTCAATGTTAATGATCACCCAGAGCCTTGTGGATGCTAGGCAAATAATACATCACTAAGCTGGAGTATCAGACCTTACCCTTCTTTGGAATGGAGCTATTTTAAATCTTATATTATCAAAGTGTCAAATTATTCTTCTAAAAATGTGCAAGATTTTATTTTTCCTTACTTACTTATAGTGGATTCTTAACTTTAGATATTTTATGGTTTTTTTGGCAGAATATCTGTAGTCAGAAGTTTCTGATCTGGCCAGAAACTCTCAGACTACCCAGTAACCACTTCTCAAATAATTAACTCAGAGGCTTAATGCTGGGACAGTAGTTCAGGGTTATTACTCTCTAGCTCTTGTGCTTAAATTAACCCATAATTCTTATCTATGTTTAGCCACATGGCTTGGTACCTATGCTTAGTGCAGCATTCTCATCTTGCTTCTCTGCCTCTGTTACTCTGCCTTTTCTCTTCCCAGAATTTTCCTCATCTGGTCACTCTGCCTTCATTTTCTGCTTTCCTACTGGCCAATCAACACTTTATTAAACCAATACAAATAACAAATCTTTACAGCATACAAGAACATTATCCCACATTTGCTTCTTTTCTAGAAAACTAGAACCCCAAATCTAATCTTCTTTGTATAACATTTTTCCTGGCCATTATCTATAACACCTTGCAACCAAGACTCTAAACAAGAACAAACATCCGTAATCCACTATTTTGGGAATGTAGCCATTGTTCTCTAGACTACTTTCTGCTGATTGGAGGTGCTGGTAATCTTATGAGGACCCAAAGAAAATTCAGAATTATGATCAAGTTCGGACTGGAGCATTCTGTAAAGATGGGTCATCTCAGCTAGACTTCTTAAAGACGTTCCTGATGCAGAACTCAGAGAAAACTGCAACAAAGGTGCTCTGAAACATTGGGTTATCTAGGCCATTCATTTCCATCAAGGATTTTTTTAGGGGAATCTTCCTTGATCAAATTTGGTTTTTCTTATCTCAGAATGAATCCAAAGCCTTTTTTTTTTTTTTTTTTTTTTTTTTTTTTTTTTTTTTTTTTTTTTTTTTTTTTTTTT
>PVIH01002367.1:134348-152094 GCA_004025045.1 Sigmodon hispidus | reverse complement strand
TCTGAAGTAAAAAAACTCAAACATATCACAATAACATACAGTATCCAAACTCTTGGTATAATTTTCTTCTTTATGTGGCTTATTATTTTTACTCTATTTTTAAGAATATTTTCTATTCCTTTTTTTGTCTTCCAAACTTATATATATTTTTAACCACATTTTGAACTATTTAGGGGCTTTTTTTAAAAAAAAATCTGAATCTGTGTTTACTCTATATTTTTATCATTTTCTGACCAAATCTTTAATATGCTAAATGGCATAGCTAGGATTAATGCCTTGGCTATGATCACTATCTCCACCCAGTTTAACCTCATAATTGGCTGGCACAACATCATCTACCACCTCAACTCTAGGGAACTTTAGGGACCACAGTGTCACCAAATAGAGCACTACAGGTCACTGCTCATAACACCTTGAAATATTTGACAGCAAATTCTCCTAAAAGAGGCTTGTGGGTTTTGCTGCTAATGTTGTCAGGAAGTCTCTCTTAAAGGAGTCATGTCTCTACTTGCTGCCAGCAAACAGAGCCCACCTGAGAAAACATTGCTACCAAGAAGCTGTGCTTGACTCTGTTCTTTTTTTGTCTATATGAACAGAACCCTTAAATCTGTCATATGTAGATCATGCTTGTACTGAGGATTCTGTGAGACTGGAAACATACCATATTATAGCTCAAGTTGTATTCTGCAAACCCACCATCCTGTAGTTTAACCTCACACAGCACTCTGTAATATGACCCACTTGAGAAACACAACTAAGAAGCTATTTTTGGTTTTGTTTCTGTGTTCTAGAACCCTTTTTAAGCTTTTTCAGGCTTTATGTGGATGCATGTGCACCACATTGGAGTGCCATTGCAGTCATATGTTTTTTTGTTCTGCCTAGCCCGAACATCTGAAAAAATTTATTCCACCAGCAGTCCAATAGCAGCTTATAAAATAATTATCTTAGAGCCTTAATTTTATAGTAACTGTTGGTCCAGTAGTAATAAGTAGTAGGCTTATTAGTATCTAGCTCTTACACTTAAATTTGCTCATAATTCTTATCTATATTTAGTCATGTGGTTTGGTACATTTGCTAGTCCAGTATTCTCATCTTTCTTTCTCCGTGTCTGGCTGGTGACTACTACTCTGCCTTTTAACTTCTCAGAATTTCTCTCACCTTTTTGCCCTGAATCTATTTCATGCCTTAACTGTCCAATGAGTGTTTTATTAAACCAATACAAATAACAGATCTTTACAGTGCACAAGAGTATTATCCCACATATATCTGCTTTGGTCTACATGTTCATCAAGAGAAATATAAATTTAATGAGTAGAGTCTAGTGATACAAAAATTAAGATACATTTATCATTTAGAAGAAAAAAATAAGAAATGAAGTTTTATTATCAGATAACTTCTAGCAAAATTACATGCTGATTTCCATGTGGATCTTCATTGAAATATATTGAAATAAAACTTTAAATACCAATTTGAATTTGCTACATTTTAATTTAAACTACTTGAAGACAGTATGTTCTGTTGGATAAAATTTTTGTTGTCATTGTTACTATTTTTAAAATTATGTGTACCACAAAATATATAACTTTTGCCCAACCCTTATTAACACAAACACAAAATTAGAACTTACTAAATTAGTTATTTTCACAGACCCTAGGAAAATTAATGCAACTAAATTACAAATAATAAGCCATGTTGATGTTAATTATTAAAATCAAAAGACCCTAATTAGTACTAAATACGAATATACTTAGGTGTTTAATAAAATAAAGATCAATTTGCAAAAACCACATAAACTGTGAAGATTTTAGACACTGGTAGATTTCCACAGTTTGATAGTCACTGGAAATCATGTGTTTGTCTCTAAAGGACATATCTCTCCTACTTCTCCACGAGCGAGTATAAAGTTCCAGTCTCTTCTCTTTCAGATTCACCTTGTTAAGTGAAAAGATTAATGAGAATAATGTATGATGCTAAGGAAAATAGAAGAACCAAAATCCGGCATTTATTAAAACATGACCAATGGGGGAACCAAGTTGAACCATCCCACTAAAATCCTGTCTTGATCAGTAAGATAAGTAGTAGTTTCCAGAATGCATAAGAATTCTAAATGAGGAAATTAGTTTGGATGAGTAAGATTTAAAGCAGTAGGATATTAGCACTAGAGTAAAAGTGTCCATAGCTATATAGTACAATATAGAATGAAGTGTACTTACCCAGATTCTTTTGTCCAGAAAACATTGTCACGCTTCCAAGTCAAGTTTGCTCCTTCATATTGCTTTGATAAATTTGTTCATTGAATATTTCTTTCTCTGAAGGACAGTTTTACTTTTCTATTCATATCCATCCCATATGTTCTTGGCTAACTTGGCTTCCTCAAACACATTCCTAGTAACCCCAATAGTTGTTGAGCACTATAGATTAACTTTAAAATATTAGATAAAAGAATATTCTGTTAATTATATGAATATATATGTGCAATATGAAAATCTAGAATAGGATTTATAAATATCTCATGTAAGTATTTTGTACATTGAAATCAATGAAATTCAAATGGCACATACTTCTGAGAACATATCTCTTGGTCAGCAATCTTTAAACAGCCATGTAACTAGATTATGCATAATTACTTGCCTGCTATGTTTCTTCACATTGACATAATAGCTAGCATTAACAACAAAATAAATGATATCATAGCACATTTGGTACAATAATTGCCTAGCATACACCAGACTCTGTGCTAGATTCTGGACCATAAAACCAAGTGAAATGCCAAATGTTCCTAATATCACCATTTGGCAGATAGAAACAGAATCATCAAGAGTTCAAGGTCTTCCTCATCTACATTCTAGACCAGGTCCAAGACCAGTGTGGGCTGGAGAACATTTCTCAAAGCTAAATAAAAATATAAATTGACAGACAGACAGACGCACACACACACATACACACACCCCTGAACACACACATATAGGGAGAGAGACGGAGAGAAAGAGAGATGCAGTCATGCATACATATATATACATAAGCAAACTAATAAACAAATGTCAACAAGACATGTCTCATTTTAAGAGCTGCATTCCAGAACACAAGCTCCTTCTTTTGTTTCAGTTTAACATACATTTCTCATTACTGGGGCAGTTTGATACCATCAGGGTTCTCCCATTGCTTACCACCATAGAAAAACTGGTTAAACCTATTCAAATGGAGAAGACACAGTCTATTCCCCTCTACATGATCATCCCAGTCTTGGGCTTTACTACATTTGATGCTCCTATATTCTCAGTTACAGGCCTCTTTTCTTCCCTGAGACTCTCTCCATCTAGTTCTATATTCATTGCTGGTTCAAGAGGTCAATAAAATTGTTAAATTCTTTGATATCCTAAGATAATAAAATTATACCTTTGCTTCTCATTCAATTTCAAAGTTCTGTGTTAAACTAGAAATTGATCTCAAAACTAGTAGCTTTTAAACTCCAGTTTCTTACCTTGTAATGATTCCTCAAAGTGTGACAGTCTTGGTCTGTCCCCATAACTGAACATAGAAAAGAGTTAGTAATGTTCAAGTTGACAAACTCATCTAGCTTCTTAGAGATCAATTCTACAAAATTGCCAGGCTTGGCAGTATCTTAAGATATATATCATCTTTCATTCTGCCACAGAATATATAATAGCTTCCCTTTTATCTCTTTCTGTGTGTTCCACAATTTTCAAACATCCCTTTATCACTTTATTGCTTCATTTTTCTCTGTGCTAGGGATGAGTATGTTTGCTCTCTTCCTTTTTCTGTCTGGTTTAACTGAAGACTTTCTATATCTTCTCATATTGTCTATCTCCCATTTTCTGTTCTCTCCCTTACTGAGACATTCATTCTTAGGTTCTTGTCTTTTGTCCACGTGTCTCTAGTTTCCAAGTCACTAAAGCTGATTCCAGTGTGTTCTCTGAATCTAACAACATTTTTCAAACTTTCTGCAGAACACGTTTACAAAGATCTCTAATGAGCTCTTCAAACTTTTACAATTGACTAATGGGGTAATCATATCACTTCCCCAGCCTGCTGTACTTCATTTCCTATTTCTGGAAATGTCATCTTAACTCACCAAGCTTAACAAGTACTGCTGGTGCTGTCTCCTCTCTCATCCTACATGCCATTGTTTCAGCACATGAAGTTTCAATACCCAGAAATTTTTATCTTAAATTTTATTCTAGGAGAATTTTCACTGATCATATATTTTGATACATTATCTTTTCATTTCTCTCTTGATGTTCTTTGATGCTTATTTTTTTTCTTTTTCATAGGACCCAGAATCTTTTTAATCTTAAGTTTTATTCCAGGACAACTTTCACTGATCACATATTTTCATACATTTACTTTCGATTTATTTCTTAATGTTTTTTTATGCCTATTATTTCTTCTATTCCATAAAACCTTGCATACTGTTGTTAGAACTTTTAATTAATTACTCAAGGTCTTTCCAAGCCTATATCTGTAAAAACAATTTAAAAAAATCCCCTTGTTTGTATGCAATGGCATTTATATTTTATCCAAAAAGTCTATGACTTCTTTTTAGATTAAATTTATTTATTTATTTATTTTACTTCACAACCATAGTTCTTCCTTTCTCTTTTTCTCCCATCTCTCTCATCCTTTTCCCCTCAATTTCTGTTTAGAACAGGGCAGGGCTTCCATGGATATTATCAAAACATGTCATATCAAGTTGCAGTAAGACTAGGCACTTTCCCTTATATTAAGATGAGGCAAGGCAACCCTATATGAAGAATAAGTTTCCCAAATCCAGTCAAAGTAACAGGGAACCCCTGATCCCACTATTAGGAGAATCACAAGTAGACCATGTGTACTTAAATTAGTTCCATACAGATTTCGTGTAGTTTCAGTTCAGACTTTTATGAGCTCAGGTTAGTTGTTTCTGTGGGTCTTCTTGTGATGTCCTTGATGTCTCTGGCTCATACAATCCTTCCTCCCTCTCTTTATCATGATACTGCTCCTACTAGTTCTGTATATTTGACTGTGGGTCTCTACATCTCTTTTCATCTTTACTGGATAAAGAATCTCTGATGACAATGGGGTAGTAATCATTGTATAATATATGTAGCAGAGTATCAGTAGACATATTTATGTTGCCATTATTATTTTCCCCAATAATGATTGATTCTACCCTAGATCTCTGGACCATATAGCCTTTGGTTCTTAGTATCCCAGGCAGTGTCAGGGGTGGACAGTAATTGCCTGGCCATTCCTACAATCTCTAAGCCACCCTTACATCTGTATGTCCCATAGGGAAGACTGACTGTAGGTCAAAGGTTACATGGGTAGTTAGTATTTCAGTCACTCCACTGGAAGTCTTGCCTGATCATAGGACATGGCCAGTTCCAGGTATCTATCCCATATTGCTAGGAGTCTTAATTTGGGTCATCTTTGTTGATTGCTGGAGTTTCCATTGCATCAGGCTCATGTACCCTTTTCCAGTAATCATTTTTAGTACTACCTCTTCCAACGGCTTCCCCAAACTGATTCCTCATATTCCCATCTACAACCCTTCTCTAGTTTACCCATAATGCCTCCTCTGTTTCTGTTTCCCAGGGATATTCTCATGTCCACCCTTGGGCCCTCCTTGTAATTGAATATCTCTGAATCTGTGATTTTATCTTGGTTATCTTTTATGCTATAGGTAATAAACACATATAAGTGAGTGTGTACCATGTTTTCACTCTGAGTCTGTGTTATGTCACTCAAATTTTTTTTCTAGTCCAATTCATTTCCTTGCTAATTTCATATTGTCATTGTTTTTAACAGATGAATAATACTACATTGTGTAAACCTTTATCCATTCTTCAGTTGAGAGGCATCTATGTGGTGGAATGTTCTCTGTATAATGTAAATAATGGAGCTGTTTTGGCCTATGTAGAGCACCATAGAAGTGGGTGGAGAATCAGAGGGCAGGCAGGTAGGAAAGGGTGGAGTTAGTCACTCTCCATCTGACCTCCAAGAGGAACAAACATGTAGAGGTACTAGCCAGCCACAGGCTGGGAGCCATGTGGTGAGCAAATTAATAGAAATGGGTTGAATTGGGATGAAAGAGCTAGCTAGTAATGGGCATAAGACATGGGCCAAACAGTGTAAAAGATATAAGCATAAGCGTGTGATTTCATTTCTTTGGGGGCGCAAACCAGGTCCCAACTGCCACCGCACGCGCACCAGGTCGCAAACCTCCCGGACCCAAAACAGTCCAGGGAAAAATGTATTACAACACATCTAGGTTGTTTTCAGGTTTTAGTTATTGTGAAAATAGTTTCTATAAAAATAGTTGAGAAAGTTCTTTTATTATATAAGATGGCTTTAGCTGTCCTTTTTTTTTGATATATGAAGTGGAATATTGTTCTTCCATGTCTGTAAACAATGTGTTGGAATTTTGATAAGGATTTTTTTGAAACTCCATATTGGTTTTGGTAAGATAGGCATTTTTATTATGTTAATCCTATTGATTCATGAGCATGGGACATCTTTTTATCTTATGATTCTTCTTGAATTTCTTCATTCCAAGTCTTAAAATTCTTGTCATGTAGGTATTTCACTTGCTTGGTTATAGTTATCCAGGGATATGTTATGTTACTTGTACATGTTATGAAGGATGTTGTTTCCTACTTTCTTCCTTATCCCATTTACCATTTTGTATATGAGGACTGTGGATTTTTTTAGTTAATTTGTATCTAGTCTCTTGCTAATGGTGTTCGTCAGCTGCAGGAGTTTCCCAGTAGAATTTTTGAGATTGTTTATATATATTATTGTATCATCTGCAAATAGCAATACTTTGCCATCTTCATTTTCAGTTTGTATCATTGTTATCTTTTGTTGTCTTATTGTTCTAGCTACAATTTGGAGTGCTATATTATATAGTATATATATATAGACAGTGGACAGCCTTGTCTTTTTCCTTACTTTAGTGGAATTACTTTGAGTTTCTCTCCACCTAATTTGATGTTTACTGTTGGCTTATGTATACTGTTTAGATATGTTTCTTGTATCTCTGTCTGAGCCAAGATTTTATCATAAAGCGGTGTTGGATTTTGTCAAAACCTTTTAAGCATCCTGTGAGATTATCATGTGGATGTTTCTCAGTTTGTTTATATGGTGCATTACATTAACAGATTTTTTTTTATGTTGAACCACACTTGAATCACTAGAATTAAATCTACCTGATCATGTTGGATGATCTTTTTGATGTGTTCTAATATTTATTTGCCAGTATTTTATTGTCTTTTTTTACATCAATGCACTTGAGGGAAGTTGGTCTGTAATTCTCTTTCTTTGTTGAGTTTTTGTGTAATTTGAGTATCAGCGTGACTGGAAATAATATAAAAAAATGGTAACAATTTTTCTGTTTCTGTTTTTTTTTAATAATTTGAAATGAATTGGTACTAAAACTGACCTTGAACTGTTTTTGATTGGAAAACTTTTGATGACTACATCTATTTCCTTGTGGGTGTTTCATTTAAAGTGTTTATCTGATCGTGACTTAATTTTTGTATGTGGTACCTTTCAAGAAATTTGTTTAATCACACACAGACATCTTTATAGACTACGTGTCCAGAGCAGAGTAAGAGGTAAGCAAATTCCAACTCTTAGACCACCCAGGGACCACCTCTCTGAGGCTGAGGACACAGCCTCAGCTCTGTGCACATACTCAGTTCTGCCCAAACCAAACAAAGCTGGGATAATCACTCCCACTAGCAATCCCCAGAAATACACAGCAGGAGGAATATACCATGGCCAAACTCCACCTCCAAAGCAAGCTGCTTCATCACACATGAACATCTTCAGATTGTGCAGACCCTATGTCCAGAGCATACTGGAGACATACAACCCCTGGACCCACAATTGAATAAGAACTGACTAAGAACTGACTGAATGAACCAAGGAAGCAATGGGCAGACATCCGTGCAAGAATGCATATGACAATATAAAGAACAACAAAGCACCACCAGATGAAGTTGGTGGTTCTACAACACCAAGACCTAAACAGGACAATGAAGAAAAAACAGAAGAAAACAACCTTAAGATCACCTTTATAAAGATTATAGAAGCCATAAAAGAGGAAATGAAAAATTTCCTTAAAATATGGTAGAAAATACAAACAAACAAACAAAAAAACTGACAGAGACTAACAAGTCTTTGTAAGAAAACCAAAATAAGGAAAACCAACAAATGAAAGAAACCTTCCAGAAACTAAAAACTGAAATAGAGGCAATAAAGAAAGAGCAAAATGAGGCAAAAGTGGACATAGAAAATCTGAAGAAATGAACTGGAAGTACAGACACAAGCACAATCAACAGAATACAAGAGATGGAAGAAAAAATATTGGGTGGAAGATACAATAGTGGAAATAGATACATTAGTCAAAGAAAATACTTTTAAAAAGCCACAAAACAAAACATCCAGAAAACTTGGCTATCATGAAAAGTCCAAACCAGAAAATAATTGAAATAGAAGGAGAAGAATACTAGCTCAAAGGCACAGATAATATATTCAATAAGTTCATAGAACAAAACTTTCCCAACCTAAAAAAGGAAATGCCTATAAAGATACAAGTAGCATACACCAAGTAGATTAGACCCCCCCAAAAAAAATCTGCTTGCCACATAATAATCAATCCACAAAATATGCAGAACAAAGAAAAGCTATTAAGAGCTGCAAAGGAAAAGGGTCAAATCACCTATAAAGGCAGACGCATCAAAATAACACCAGAATAATCAATGGAAACAATCAAAGCAAGTAGGTCCTGGTCAGACATCATACAGACACTAAAAGTACATTGCTGCCAACCCAGACTACTATACCCAGCAAAACTATCAATCACCACTGATAAAGTAAACAGATTTTTCATGACAAAATTAGAGTTAAATAATATCTATCCACAAATTCAGCCCTACAGAAAGCTCTAGAGGGAAAACTCCAACCACAGGAACCAAAATACATCCATGAAACCACAATCAATAATCCCTCAAAAGAAAAGTCCAAAGAAAGGAAATACATACAAGCTACCATCAAAAGTAAGAGGAAATAACAATCAAGGGTCATTAATAGCCCTTAATATCAATGAACTCAATTCACCTATAAAAAGAAATACCCTAACACAAAAGATAAAAAAAAAAAAAACAGAAGCCATCCTTCTGTTACATTCAAAAGACACAACTCAACTTCAAAGACAGACACAGGCTCAGAGTAAAAGGGTAGAAAAAGATTTTCCAAACAAATTGCCCCAAGTATCAAGCTGATGTTGCCATCCTAATATCTAAAAAAATAGACTTCAAACTAAAATCAATCAAAAGAGACCAGGAGGACATTCCTTATTCATTTCAGGAAAAATGATCAAGATATGATCTCAATTCTGAATATTTATGCCCCTATAAGAGCACCTACATATGTAAAAGAAACACTACTAAAGCTTAAACCCCACATGAAATGTCACACTTTAATAATGGGAGACTTCAATACCCTACATTTATTCTTGAATAGGTCAACCACATAGAGACACAAGAGAGAAATAAGGGGTCTAACAGATGATACGATGTAAATGGGCTTCCACCCCCCAAAAAAGGAATATACATATTTCTCAGCACCCCATGGAACTGTCTCTAAAATTTACCACATACTTGGTCCTAAAGCAAACATCAATAGATACAAAAGAAAATGGGAATAACTCCTTGAATCATATCAAAACACTATGGTCTAAAGTTAGAATTCAGCAATAGCAAAAATCACAGAAAGGCTATACACTCATAGAAACTGAACATCTCTACATTGACTCACCTCTGGGTCAAGAAAGAACTTAAGAAAGAAATCAAAGACTTCCTAGAGTTTAATGAGAATGAATCCACAACATACCCAAACTTATGGAACACAGTGAAAGAAGTGTTGAGAGAAAAATTCATAGAACTATATGAAAAACCAAGAGAAATCTCACACAAGAGACCTACCTAATGGTACAGCTGAAGGCTTTAGAACAATTAGAAGCAAAGTCACATGGAAAGAGTAGATGGAAGGAAATAATCAAAATTAGGGCTGAAATCATTACAATAGAAACAAAGTGAATAATACAAAGAATTAATGAATCAAAAAGTTTGTTCTTTGAGAAACTCAACAAGAGAGACAAACCTTTACTCAAACTAACCAAAAGGCCGAGAGAGAAAGAGAGAGAGAGAGAGAGAGAGAGAGAGAGAGAGAGAGAGAGAGAGGCAGAGAGAGAGAGACAGAGAGACAGAGACAGAGACAGAGACAGAGACAGAGAGAGAGAATACAAACTAACAGAATCAGAAATGAAAATGAAGACCTAACAAAAGATATCCAGGAAATCCAGAAAATTATCAGGTCAAACTCTGTAAACATATTCTCTACTAAAATAGAAAACCTGAAAGAAATGGATAACTTTCTGGGCAAGTATCAACTACCAAAATTAAATCAAGATCATATTAAAGACTTAAACAGACCTATAACCCCAAAAGAATGTGAAGGTGTTATTAAAAGTCTCCCAAATTAAAAAAAAAAAAAAAGCCCAAGACTAGATGGTTTCACTGCAGAATTCTGCCACACATTCAAAGAACAAATATCAACACTCAACAAACTGTTTCATACAGTAAAAACGGTAAGAACACTGTGAAACTCTTTCTATAAGGCCCCAATACCCTGATACCCAAGCCACTCAAAGATGCAAAAAAAGAAAGAAAATTAGAGATTAATCTTTTTCATGAACAATGATGCAAAAATACTCAACAAAATTTGTGGCAAACTGAATAAAACAACATATAAAGTCATCCACCAATATCAAGTAGACCTCATTCCAGAAATGTAGGGATGGTTCAACATATAAAAAACTGTAAATGTCATCCATCATATAAGCAAAAAACATACATGATTATCTCCTTATATGCTAAAAAAGCCTTTGACAAAATCCAACACTCCTTTATGATAAAAGTCTTGGAGAGATCAGGAATACATGGGAAATACCTAAATATAATAAAGGCGATTTACAACAGACTGATGGTCAATATCAAACTAAATGGAGAAAAACTCAAAGAAATCCCACTAAAATCAGAAACCAGACAAGGCTGTCCCCTCTTCCTTTATCTATTCAATATAGTTCTTGAAGTTTTAGATGAAGCAATAAGAGAAAAAAAGGATATTAAGGGGATACAGATTGGAAAACAAGAAGTAAAACTATCTCTATTTTCAGATGACATGATTGTATACATATGTGACCCACAAAATTCTATCTGAAAATTCCTGCAGCTGACAAACACCTTCAGCAATGTAGCAGAATAAAAAATTAATTCAAAAAATCAGTAGCCCTCCTACACACTAAAGATAAAAGTGCTGAAAAGGAAATAAGGAAAACATTACCATTTATAATAGGTGCAAATATCACTAAATACCTTGGCGTAACTATAACCAAAGAATTAACAGGTCTGTTTGACAAAAACTTTAAATCTGAAGAAAGAAATTGAAGAAGATATCAGAAAATGGAAAGGTCTCCCATGGTCCTGGATAGCTAGCATCAATATAGTAAAAGAGGCAATCTTGCCAAAAACAATCTACAAATTCAATGCACTTCTGATCAAAATCCCAATACACTTTTTTTTTACAGACCTTGAAAGAGCAATACGTAATTTCATTTGAAATGACAGGAAAGCCAGGATTGCCAAATCAATTTTGCTCAAAAAAAGAACCTGAGGAAGCATTACCATCCTAGACTTCAAGTTATATTATAGAGCTACAGTAATAAAAAACAGCCTTGTTCTGACATAAAAACAGACTTGTGGATCAATGGAATCAAACTGAAGACACCAACATTAACCCTCACACCTATGAACATCTGATCTTTACAAAGAGGCCAAAAATATTCAAAGGAAAGGAGACAGTATTTTAACAAATGGTGTTAGCATATTTGGATGGTAGTGTGTAGAAAAATGCAAATAGATCCAAGCCTATCACCCTGCACAAAACTCAAATCCAAATGTATCAAACACCTCAACATAAACCCAGCTACAGTGAACTTGATAGAAAAGAAAGTGGAAAATACCCTCCAATGCATTGGCACAGGTGACCACTTCCTAAGTACAGCACCAGTAGCACAGACACTAAGAACAACAATCAGTAAGTGCGACCTCCTGAAACTGAGAATCTTCTGTAAGAGTAATAAGACAAAATGACAATCTACAGAATGGGAAAAGATTTTCACCAACCCCACAATTGACAGAGGACTGATCTCTAAAATATATAGAGAACTCAAGAAACTAGAGCCCGAAACCTTGAATAACCCAATCAAAAAATGGGGCTTAGAGGTAAAAAGGGAATTCTCAACAGAAGAACTACAAATGGCTGAAAGGCACTTGAGAAAGTGCTTCACATCTTCAGCCATCAGAGAAATGCAAATCAAAACAACTTTAAGAAACTACCTTACACCTGTCAGAATGGCTAAGATTAAAGACAGAGATGACAGCCTGTGCTGGAGAGGTTGCCGAGCAAGGGGAACACTCTTCCATTGTTGGTGGGACTGAAAGCTGGTTCAGCCACTCTGGAATACAGTATGGAGTTTTCTCAGAAAACTGGGAACCAATCTTGCCAAATACCCAGGAATACCACTACTGGGCATATACCCTAAAGGTGCACATTCACACTGCAAAGGCATTAGCTCAACTATCTTCATAGCCTTGTTATTCATGATAACAAGAACCTGGAAACAACCTAGATGCCCCTCAACTGATGAATGGATTAACAAACTGTGTTACATTTTCACAATGGACTACTTCTCAGCAGTAAGAAAAAAACGATATCCTAAAATTCACAGGCAAATGGATGGAATTGGAGAATAGTCTCCTGAGTGAAGTATCACAAATCCAAAAAGATAAGCAGGGGAGGTACTCACTCAATTGTGGAATTTAGACAAAAAGCAAAGCAGGTCCAAGCTGCAAACTATAACCCCTAAACAGCTTGGGATGTTAAGGAACTTGAGAGAGACATCCAGGGAGTCTCCTAGGAAGAGAAAATAGAAAAGATCTCCTTAGCTAATTGGGAGCATAAGGGGTTGCATCCAAGAAGAGTTGAAAGAAATCATGAGAGAAGGAGATGACTGAGTGAGAGGAACAACAAGGAGGGCAAGAAATATAAGACATGGAGATCTCTATAGAGGAAGCCAATGTGGGATTGGAAAAAGGCTGTGTGCTAGGGAAATCTGCAAGAACTCACAGGACATACCTGTCTAGTTCTCCAAGCAACAGAGAATGTGTTGCCCAAACAGGACTTCCCCTATAATCAAATGAATAACTACCCTAAGTGCCATCACAGAACTTACATCCAACAATGAATAGAGGTAGCGCCAGGGATACATGACTAAGCACTGGGCTAAGTCCCTGGTCTAGCTGGTAGTAGGGGAGGAGACTCTATGTGAGCAAGGGGGTATGGACTATGAAGAAAATTTTCCTAGTGATGGCTGGCTGGTGCTCTGAGGAGTTCACTGAATCAAGAACTGCCACCTGGGCGCCATCAGGAAAAGAAACTAGGCCCTCCAAGTATGGGCAACTGCCACTAACATAGGCAATATATGGAGCCTCAAGTGGCACATTCAGACTGTGTTTCTGTGCATGGATTGGCACTTTGGAGCCCATTCCCTCCAGAATGAGGAAATTGGGCTTGCCTGGAGTGGATGCTAAGCTAATCTGCCTTGGGACCTTTAGCCCTTTCTGAGGTAAGAATTGGGGAATGGGGAGGAGGAAGGCTGAAAGCTGACCAGGAGGTCTCAGAGGGAGAAGGGAGTTGGAACAAGGGGATCCATGGGTAAAAAAGACTTTACTTTATAAAAATAAACAAACTTAAAAAACACATAAAGAAGAAATTTGTTTATTTCTTTTAGATTTTCCAATTTTTTGAAGTACAGGTTTTTGATGAATAATCTAATAATTCTATGTAGTTTCTCAGTTTCTGTTATGTTCCCAAATTTTTGTTTCTGATTTTTTTAATTTGGATATTTTCTCTTTCTACTTTTTAGTTAGTTTGAATAAAAGTTTGTCTATCTTGATGATTTCTCAATGAACCATCTCTTAGCCATTGGTTCTTTGTATTATTCTTCATGTTTCTATTTTATTTATTTCAGCTCTCAATTTGATTATTTGTGCCTTTTATTCCACTATGATATGTTTGCTTCATTTTTTTTCAAGAATTTTCAAGTGTGCTGTTAAATTGATAGTATGAAATTTCTCCAAATCCTTTATGCAGACATATAATACTATGTGTAATTTAAGCTTTAGTAATGTTTCTTTTACAAATGTGGGGGCATAGATGTTCAGAATTAATACATCATCATGATGGATTGTTTTTATTAGTATGAAATGTTCTTTATCTCCTTTGGTTTATTTTGGTTTGTGGTCTATTTTGTTAGATATTTTATAGATATCTACACCATCTTCCTTCTTAGCTGGTATATTATTGGAAAATCTTTTTCAACCCTTTATTCTGAAGTAATGTCTATCTTTGATATTGAAATGTGTTTCTTATATGTAACAGAAGGATGAATCCTATTTTTCTATTCATCTGTTTGACTATGTCTTTACATTGGAGAACTGATTTCATTAATAATAAGCAATTGTTAATTCCTGCTGTTTTTTATTGTTGTTAGTGGTAGTAAGGGTGTGTTTGTGTGTGTGTGTGTGTGTGTTTTGGATTTGCTGAGGTGAAATTATCTATTGTCTGTGTTTTTGTGGACGTAATTAAACTACCTTGTGATGGAGTTTTCCTTCTAGTAACTTCTGTAAGTTTGGACTTGTGGAGAGATATTGTTTAAATTTGACTTTGTCATGAAATATCTTACTTTTCCCAATCATGGTGATTGAAAGTTTTGATAGATATAGTTGTTTAGGCTGGTATCAGTGGTCTTTTGGAGTCTGCAAGACATCTGTACAGACCCTTCTGGCTGACTGAGTCTCCATTGAGAATTCAGATGTATTTCTGATAAGTCTGCATTTATATATACTTGGTCTTTTTCCTTTGCAACTTTTAATATTAGTTCTTATTCTGGATGTTTTATATGCATGTCCTTCTTTAAGCTGTGAATGTTTCTGTATGATTTTGTTAAATATATTTTCTGGGCCTTTGAACTGAGATTCCTTCCTTTCTGTTCTTATTATTCTTAGGTTTGGTCTTTTCATTGTGCCCTACATTTCCTGGCTGTTTTGTATTGGAATTATTCTAGATTTAACATTTTCTTTGACCAATGATCCTATTTCCTCTATCATATCTTCAACAACTGAGAGTCTCTCTTCCATCTCTTATATTCTGTTGGTAAATATCTGTAGTTCCTGTTTGCTTACTTAGATTTTATATTTCCAGAATTTTTTCAGTCAGTGTTTTCAATATTTATTGCTTCTACTTTAATTTTCAGTCCTTGAACTTTTTTCCTCAACTGTTTGTTCATTTATTTTCTTGGCTTTCTTGCCATACTTTAAGTGATTTATTGATTTTGTCCAGTTTTTTGTTTGTCTATTTCTCAGTTTCTTTAAGAGGTTGTGTTCTAGGGGCCTCTATCATATTCATAAATTTTGTTTTAACATTGTTTTCTTGTGCTTCAGCTGCATTAGAATGTTCAGATCCTGCTGTCTGATTGGAATGTTCAGATACTGATGTCATAGAATAGCTGGGTTCTGGTGGTGCCATATTACCTTTCATGTTATTGATTTTGATCTTACACTACTATTTAGGCATGCAAATTTGGGATGATTATCAACTAGGTGTTGATTCATGTGTTTGTCTTTATTGGGTAGGTCTTTTTTTTTTCTTGCTTTATATTTTCTCCCTGTTTTTTGTCTTAATTGACCAATGATCCTGGCTACTTGCATTTCTGGCCCAGTTGTGTGTTTCTATGGGGGTTTTTGGAGGCCTATGTCCCTAGTTACATCCTAGCCCCAATAAACACAGTCTTCTTCTAAAGTTGTATGTCAGAATATCAAGTCCAGAGACTGGAATACAGTGTGGAAATGCTGGGTGGTCTTTAGGGCATTAACACTATGTTAGTGTGCAATGGGTGGTGTCTCCAATGGAGTTATAATGACCATATTGACATCTAGTAAAGCTGCTGGGAATAAGAACTAAGAATCATGGTCCAGGGTGTTGAGCAGTTTACTGGGAGACATGTCACTCACCTGTTCTTCCAACTGGTACAGACTATGACTGGGCCAGTGGAGTCTGATAGAATTGTGGGGAAGGGGTGGCACAGGGGAGGATGGTTATCAGGGAGGAGCTGGGCATTTGAGCAAGACTTGGGAGAAGAGAATGCAGGGGTAGTGGCAATCCTGCTGGCAGACAGGGCATTCACCTGATCTTCAACTTGTGAAGAGTATACCAGAGCAGTGGAATTCTACCACCAGACTATCTATCACTTCTTCATGAGAGTCTTCCTAACTATAAAGACTTCGAACAAATGCACTAATTTCTTGATGGCAAATATCAATTATCTATATAGCTGATTACACACTACACTTTTCTAAGACTTTCTGAACCGGGTGTTATGAATCTCCTAAACCAGTTTGCACTGAGCACACAGCAATGAGTAAGCTTTAGTAGCACGAGCCTATGAGCTTTCAGTATCAGTTCATTCTTGACATATTTACATGACATTCTTCATCACCTTTCTCTCCAGGTCAGGGGTGTTCAATGTGCAATCACATGTGGTTTAGTAGAGTGATCTTAGTTCTGAATATTCTTTTCTCTTTTGGCTTTTGTGCACATTACTAGATTATAAAATTGTACTGAGCCAAAACTTTAGATAGCTGATGGAAATAATCCTGATCATTTTTGGATTTTCTTATAAGAGAGTTGCTACTGTGATTTCTTGAAAAAATCTTATGCTTTAAAATTTTTGTGAAATAGGTCTGTTACTTCTTTGGTTATAGTTACTCCAAAGTATTTAATACTATTTGCAGCTAACATGAAGGGTAATGTTTCCCTTATTTCTTTTTCAGCTTTTCTAACTTTAGTGTATAGAAGGGCTACTGATTTCTTTGAGATTATCTTGTATCCTGCTACAGTGCTGAAGGTGTTTATCAGCTGTAGCAGTTCCTTGGAAGAATTTTGTGGGTCACTTATGTATACAATCATATCATCTGCAAATAGAGATAGCTTCACTTCTTCTTTTCCAATTTGTATGCCCTTACTCTCTTTTTGTTCCCTTATTGCTTTAGCTAAAACTTCGAAAACTATATTGAATAGATAAGGGGAGAGAGGACATCCTTGTCTAGTTCCTGACTTTAGTGGGATTGCTTTGAGTTTTTCTCCATTAAGTTTGATACTGGCTGTCGGATTCTTGTAAATCGCCTTAATTATATTTAAATCATTGAAGAAATAAAGAAATTGAAGGATATCAGAAAACGGAAAGCTCTCCCAAGTTCCTGGATTGATAGGATCAACATAGTAAAAATGGCAATTCTACCAAAGACAATCTACAGATTCAACGCACTGCCTATCAAAATCCCAACATAATATTTTTTGGAACTTGAAAGAACAATACTCAATTTCATTTGGAATAACAGGAAAGCCAGGATTGCCAAAACAATTTTACTCAACAAAAGAACATCAGGAGGTATCACCATCCCTGACTTCAAGCTATACTATAGAGCTACAGTAATAAAAACAGCCTGGTACTGGCATAAAAACAGACTTGTGGACCAATGGAATAGAATTGAGGATCCAG
>PVIH01002367.1:104580-134248 GCA_004025045.1 Sigmodon hispidus | reverse complement strand
TCCTGATCTTTGGCAAAGAGGCCCAAAACATTCAATGGAAAAAAGGTAGTATATTTAACAAATGGTGTTGGCATAGCTGGATGGAAGTGCGTAGAAAAATGCAAATAGATCCGAGCCTGTCACCCTGCACAAAACTCAAATCCAAGTGGATCAAACACCTCAACTTAAACCCAACCACTTTGAACTTGATAGAAAAGAAAATGGGAAATACACTTCTACAAATTGGCACAGGCAATCACTTCCTAAATATAACACCAGTGGCACAGGCACTAAGACCAACAATCAATAAGTAGGATCTCCTGAAGCTGGGAAGTTTCTGCAAAGCCAAGGACACTGTCAATAGGACAAAATGCCAGCCTACAGAATGGGAAAAGATTTTCACCAACCCTACAAGTGATAGAGGACTGATCTCTAAGGTATATAAAGAGCTCAAGAATTTAGAGCCCAAAACCTTGAATAACCCTATCAAAAAATGGGGCTCAGATCTAAAAAGGGAATTCTCAGCAGAGGAACTACAAATGGCTGAAAGGCATCTGAAAAAGTGCTCTTCATCTTTAGCCATCAGAGAAATGCAAATCAAAACAACTTTAAGATACCACCTAACACCTGTTAGATTGACTAAGATAAAAGGCACAGATGACAGCCTATGTTGGAGAGGATGTGGAGCAAGGGGAACACTCCACCATTGTTGGTGGGAGTGTAAGCTTGTTCAGCCAGTTTGGAATGCAATATGGAGGTTTCTCAGACAATTGAGAATCAATCTCCCCAAGGACCCAGCAATACCACTTCTGGGTGTATACCCTAAAGAGCCACATTCATACTCCAAATGTATTATCTCAACTATGTTCATAACAGCATTATTTGTAATAGCAAGAACCTGGAAACAACCTAGATGTCCTTCAACTGAAGAATGGATTAACAAACTGTGGTACATCTACACAATGGAATACTACTCAGCAGTAAGAAAAAATGATATCCTAAAATTCGCAGGGAAATGGATGGATTTGGAGAATATCCTCCTGAGTGAGGTATCACAATCTCAGAAAGATAAGCAGGGGATGTACTCACTCATTAGTGGTCTCTAAACAAACAAACAAACAAACAAAAAAGCCAAGCATGCCCAAGCTGCAAACCACAGCCACTGAACATCTTGGGATCAGAAACACCCTGGACTGACCCTTCGGACCCCACTCCAACTATAGGAACACCAGACTCACACTTGAGGGAGGGGGGACAAAACTGGATTTGGCCAGGAGTGGAGACTGATCCAAGCATTATTGGGTCAGTGGGACAATAGGACTGTCTGCTCCCTGCCCAGGGAGGGGTTGGGGAGTTGCAGAGAAGAAAAATGTCCAGATGTGGTGGGAGGGGGAAGGGACCTTGAATAAGGATATACAGGGATGGAAAAAAAATTCAGATGGAAAGCTGAACACAAAGTAAATATATGTGTAGCAATCTTATTTGCATTACCATCCCTTGATAAGCCTTGCTTATGATTCTTATCCTCTTTACAGTTATTGTTAACTTTTCTGCATTTTAAATTCATTTTACTGTTTTTTTGATAAATACAAAATAAAGAAGGAAAAAAAAAGAAAAAATCTTTAGCAAATAGGGCAAATTTTGAGGATGCTCTATCACAGGACTATTAAGAAACTACATTTTCTTGAATTAATAACAATTGTCAGATGGTGGTGTGTGTGTGTGTGTGTGTGTGTTGGAAAGAACAACAAAATTACTTAATAAAGATGTGAGTTCTAGTTTTTAATTCTTTTTATTAAAAGTACCCCACTATTTTTCTACCTGAATGTATTCTATGAATTATCATAAGAAAATGCTTATATATGTATATTTGCATTGACAAATAGTGATTAAATACATTTTTATGATTTTAAATCTATGCTTTGTACTTTAGTTTTATTATTTACTACATAAACTTGAAGTTGCTGCCATCTACTTACATGAGCACTTTTTTTAAAAAACTCAACTTAAGAGGCCCAAAATATTCAATACAAAAAAGATAGTATCTTTAACAAATGGTGTTAGCATAGCAGGATGATAGTGCATAGAAAAATGCAAATAGATCCAAGCCTATCACCCTACAAAAAAACTCAAATCCAAGTGGATCAAAGACCTCAATATAAATTCAGCCACACTGAACTTGATACAAAAGAAAGTGGGAAATACCCACCAATGCATTGGCACAGGTGACCACTTCCTAAGTACAGCACCAGTAGCACAGACACTAAGAACAACAATCAATAAATGGGACCTCCTGAACCTGAGAATCTTCTGTAAGGGCAATAAGACAAAATGACAGCCTACAGAATGGGAAAAGATTTTCACAAACCCTACATGTGACAAAGGACTGATCTCTAAAATATACAGGGAAGTCAAGAAACTGGAGCACAGAACCTTGAATAACCCAATCAAAAAATGGGGCTCAGAGCTAAAAAGGGAATTCTCTGCAGAAGAATTATGAATGGCTGAAAGGCACTTGAAAAAGTGCTTAAATTATTTAGCCATCAGAGAAATGCAAATCAAAACAACTTTGGGATACCACCTTACACCTGTCAGAATGGCTAAGATTAAAGACACAGATGACAGCCTATGCTGTAGTGGTTGTCGAGCAAGGGGAACACTCTTCCATTGTTGGTGGGAGTGAGATCTGGTTCAACCACACTGGAATGCAGTATGGTGTTTTCTCAGTAAACTGGAAGTCAATCTTGCCAAATAATCAGCAATACCACTACTGGGCATATACCCTAAAGATGCACATTCACACCGTAAAGATATTAGCTCAGCTATCTTCATAGCTTTATTATTTATAATAGCAAGAACCTGGAAACAACCTAGATGCCTCTAAAGTGATGAATGGATTAACAAACTGTGTTACATCTTCACAATGGAGTACTATTTAGCAGTAAAAAAAAAATGATATCCTAAAATTCACAGGCAAATGGATGGAACTGAAGAATATTCTGCTGAGTGAAGTATCACAAACCCAGATGGATGTATTCACCCATTAGTCAGCTTTAGACAAAAAACAAAGCATTCTCAAGATGTAAACCACAACCACTGAACCGCTTGGGATCTGAAGCACCTTGGATTGGTACCTTCAAGCCCATTCCCTCCAGAGGAACATCTGATCCAGTCTTGATGTTGGGGGGAGGAAAGAGGATTTGCCTGGAGTGAATGCTGAACTAAGCCACCTTGAGATTTGAGACCTCCTGCCCTTGTTGAGGGGAAATTAAGGAGATGGGGAGAAGAGAGTGACTGGAAGGGGCACGAGAGGAAAGGGAATTTGACCAAGGTGATACATGGATTAAAAAATGAGACTTTATTCATAATAAAAAAGTGAAAATTAATAAAAATCTTTAATTTTATCCTCAATTTACTTATCTGGTTAAGAATATAAATTTTACCTTAAATAACTTCTGGATGTTCAAGATAGGATTAAATGTACATATTTTAAGGAATGGGGCCAGTACTCCTTAAAATGTAAAATGTCTACAAAATAGTAATTTTATCTCAGCATAAATGAGAAATTTTAATGAGAGATTTATTGGTGAAATTAGGTGACTATGAAGTTTAATAAGAAGAATATTGCATCTTTACTAGTTAAGCTTTAGTAGAAATTTTATTTTTATTTTATGTGAACAAAGTCAGCAAACTACACTGATATTGATATTAATTGACCCAAGTAAAAAAATATCGCAACTATCTGCTGCTGCACATATTTCAATAGACAGTGTATATGCCTCACTACTTTAAAATTGCAGTTTGTTTAGACCCATTCTTGGAGCTTTTGTTTAATATTCACAGATAATTACATATTGAACTACATCTCAAATTTATATTTTTAAAAATGCTTTATAATAATATCCAAATATAAGTGTTTTTATTATAATCCTCTATGTTTTATTTTGTGCTTTTAACAGTGTTACATGGGAAAAGGTCCATGTGTTTCAACAGGCTATCAAGGAGAATCCATTTGAAAGACCTGCGGCTATTTACCATGAGAAATACTCCATAGTGAAAACATACTCAAACAAGTGTCCGTGCCCTGAAGCACCTTTTTGTAGTAGACTAGTCTGGGTTAAGCTGGCCATATAAAACATCATCTTGACACTCTTCCCTACAACTCTTGCTAGATGCTCTGCTGTACTGAATTGAAGCTTGCTTTAATTAAAATAGGAGGAAATTACATCTTATGTGCTTTGAGAACTTAAAAACCTAGCCTTAAATGTATTTGTTTAGGATGGGGTTGGAAAATAGAGTTTTGGGATACTAGTATAAACATTACATTTGTTTAATACACTTCTCATTGTTTTATTATTCTATTAGTTGATCTACAAAATAACTGATTTCATTGAGTCAAAGAATTTAAAGACTTGTATAAAAATTTCCAGTCTGAAAAAGACAAGTGCTGGCATGCACACATAGACATAGATAAATTTTATTATGTACTAAAATTGTAATAATATGCTATGTATATTTAGATTTCTTATTGCAATGAATATATATATGTATATATATACATATATATATATATATCATGATCCACATCATGGGTTGACTCACACTGTCTTGTTATGCATATTTAGAAAAAAAGAGTGGGATGGTTTGTCTTTCAAAGATATGTTAAAATGACTCAAAAACACAAGTTGAGTTTGAGAAGAAGAATGAATGAAAAGACAGAAAAAATTATTGAAGGCATCTGCAAAATTTCCCTTATTTGATAAAATTAATATAAATTTATACATTGAAAAGGCCAACAAAGCCCAAAGTAGACTAATAGGAAAGCATTAGGTTCAGTCAAACTTGCCTGTGATATCTCCCCCAGGAGGATATTCTCCAAATCCATCCATTTGCCTGCAAATTTTAGGATATCATTTTTTCTTACTGCTGAATAGTACTCCATTGTGTAGATGTACCACAGTTTGTTAATCCATTTATCAGTTGAGTGGCATCTAGGTTGTTTCCATGTTCTTGCTATTATAAATAGTGCCACTATGAACATTGCTGAGCAAATGCCTTTGGAGTGTGACTGTGTGTCTTTTGAGTACACACCCAGAAGTGGTATTGCTGGGTCCTTGGGGAGATTAATTCTCAGTTTTCTGAGAAACCACCATACTGCATTCCAGAGTGGCGAAACAAGCTTACACGCCCACCAACAATGAAAGAGTATTCCCCTTGCTCTTCACCCTCTCCAGCATAGGCTGTCATCTGTGTCTTTTATCTTAGCCAATCTAACAGGTGTCAGGTGGTATCTCAAAGTTGTTTTGATTTGTGAACATGCAAATTATTTTCTAACATTTAAATGTATTTGTAAAAGGCGAAAGATTTATATGGTCTGAAGAGAAACCAGAATATACATTTAAATGTATTTGTACTAATACGATTTCCCATAAGCATAAATAGCCATTGAGATAAGAGTAAGCCAAAAGATTATCTATGAAAATGATTGATACGTACAAAAAGATGATAAATGTGTCTTTTATCAAATAATTGGTAACGTATAAAATGTAGAACATGAAATAAAGAAGGGCTAACAATGTGCATGGTATGAACTTTAAACCAGACTTAACTTTTAATTTCTTCAACAACATTCATAGGCCCATGTTTGTGTTCTTTATTTCTTCAGCTTTTTTTCTTCTGTTGGTAAAGCCATAAGCAATGACATGACTTCCAAGTGGGTGGCTGTAAATAGAAACACAAAGGGGAGTTTCCATCATAATGAGTAGCATCAGCATCACTGACTGAAATCATGTCCTTGATGAATTCATTTGATTCATCTGAATGGAAAGTAATTGAAAATCATAGAGCCTGGTGTTGTACGGATGCTATGAGTGCTCTGAACAAGGTATCTGTGCAAAGGCCCTACATTATCACTTAGCAGATGTTAAGTCACTGATCAATGTTAAATATCCTCACATAGGTGTGATAATAGTAGATTGTGTACTGCAGTGATACAGATTTTACATATGCAGGAGCAACTAAAAAAAATAGTATTTATGCTTGTATTTCTATTGCACTCATAGCAGTTATAACAAACTTAACATGAAAGCAGTATTCAATATATATCCATTGTACCTTAAAATGATAATATCTGGATTCTGTAATAAACACTTGTCTAAAGATACTAACTTGTCTCATAGTAAAGAGAAATTTATAGATAATATAAAACCTCCATTAATGGTATTTTTAAATTTAGCCATTCACTAAAGCAAATTTTGTATGAATTCGTTAATATGATTCTAATATTATTTAATTACTTCTTTTTATAGATCCCCTGATTAAAAGAAATTTATTAACCATTTTATATCCTCAGCCAACCCATGAAAATTTTACATCATCTAGATTAGATATAGTCTATAAAAACCTACAGTTCTGTTTCCTACACTAGGTTTATATCCACATGGATATTTTACAAGTGTATCTTTCTAACACTTTCCCATTTTTTTATGATTTCTTTTTTAAAAAATATTAAGGATAAATGATAGACCATAAAAGAGAAAGATAAAAGAAATAAAAATTATTAAATCAGTGAATTCATGCTATGCCCATAGAAAATGAACATATGAATTTACAAAGAGGTGGAAAGAGATGACAAATTGAATGTATTTTTAAGTTAGAAATGAGAACCCCAGACAAACTTTAAGTAGCAAAGACATAAAAGTTAATTTTAGTTACAGTCTGGGAAAGATGAAATCAGTAGCAAATCTTAACAGAAAATCGGCTTTTCCGTGTGCTGTTGAAGTAAGAGCCCATGATTTGCTTTTTGCAGCATCTGCATCTGCTTGCCCAGTTGCGTGGAGACTTTGCAGTAAAAATTTTGTAGCTTGTGGCTATCACTCTCCCTTTTCAAGCTTTCATTTATAAAGGTAAAACTTAGCCCCTAGCTTCCTGAACTCTTGCTCTACATAAAGATAATTAGATTCTAAAGAGAACAGAAGCTAATTTGTGGGTTTAATATAGTGCTGCTTTTAGATAGTAATAAAATCCCTTTCTAAAACACTAAGTGCACACTATCATTAACATAAATCAAGTGGTTCCCAGCCTTGAATCTGAAGGAAATTCTTTATTATTTAAATCCCCAGGGATGGCACAATGTATACACACTTTCCTACCAGTTCCCAGTTGTAGACTCAGATAATGCTACTTTACACTTTGTTTGGAATCCATGGGCTTTCAGAAATTAAAAGATGTAGACTAAACCCATTGAAGTGGTCTGAGTTTTTCACTTGCACTCATGAGCGGTAGGGAACCAATAATTACTGGTTGCTTTTTATGAACAGGTATATTTCAATGTGATCTAATCCACAGAAGGTCCCTCTCCGGGGCTGGAATCACACCCAAGGTGCTGATCTTAGACTCTTGCTAGCAGACAGGCCAGAGGTTTTAGCTGTGAGGAGCCTCCTCCAAAGACCTAGCCAGCCCCGCCTCTAGGGTGAACGCTGTCATCAGAGATGGACTGAAGCTTTTGAAATTCAGACATGTGTCCAGAGCAGAGTCAGAGATCGTGGAGACCACTTGCTCAGAGCAGACAGGAGACACACAAACCCTCTAGCCACAACTGACTAGGAACTGACTAAATTTGAACCACTGAAGTGACAGACAGATGTCAGTGCAAGATTAGATATAACAATATAAAGAAAAACAAGGCAACACCAGAAGAAACTGGTGATTCTATAACACTAAGACCCGGACAGAGCAATGAAGAGGAAACAGAAGGAAACAACAGCAAAAACATTTTTATGAAGATTATTGAAGCCTTACAAGAGAATATAAAAAATTCTCTTAAAGAAATAGAAGAAAACACAAACAAAAAAATTGGAAGAGATGAATAAATCCTTGAAAGAAAACCAAGAAAAGGAAAACCAAAAAATGAAAGAAACATTCCAGGAACTAAAAAGTGAAATAGAAGCAATAAAAAAGGCACAAAATGAGGCAAAAGTGAAAACAGAAAGTCTAAAGAAAAGAACAGGAACTACAGACACAAACATAACCAACTGAATCCAAGAGATGGAAGAAAGAATCTCTGGAGTGGAAGACTCAGTAGTGGAAATAGATACATTAGTCAAAGAAAACACTAAAACCAAAAAAAGCCATAACACAATACGTTCAAGAAATTTGGGACACCATGAAAAGATCTAACCTGAGAACAATAGGAATAGAAGGAGGAGAAGAGTTCCACCTCAAAGACACGGCTAATGTATTCAATTAAATAATAGAAGAAAACTTTGCAAACTTAAAGAAAGAGATGCCTATAAAGATACATGAAGCTTACAGGACAGCAAATAGATTTGACCCCCTAAAAAATCCACTTGACATATAATAATCAAGCCACAAGACATACAGAACAAAGAAAAAAATTTTAAGAGCTGCAAAATAAAAGGGCCAACTTACATATAAAGGCAGACCCATCAAAATAACACCTGACTATTCAATGGAAACAATGAAAGCAAGAAGGTCCTAGTCAGAAGTTATACAGATGCTAAAAGAGCATGGTTGCCAAACTAGACTACTGTACCCAGCAAAACTATCAACCACCATAAATGGAGTAAACAAGATATTTCATGACAAAGTCAGACTTCAACAATACCTATCTACCAATCCAACACTTCAGAAACCATTAGAGGAAAAACCCAACCTAAGGATTCCAGACACACCCATGAAACCAACCTCTAATAAGATTTGAGAATTGCATTGCAAGATCCACAAAACAGTTCTCTCCATACCTTGTACATAATGGCCAATAGTAACGTACTTCATGGAGGAGAAATGACCTGTACTCAGTCTTGTAAGGAAGACCCAGGAATGACTCTCTGGTGGTGAGTTGGGGTTTTATTTCCTTTTCATATCTCCTTCCTTCTCCTATTCTTTAGTCACCCCTCCACCCTTTCTTCTCACTGTCTCTCTCTTGTCAATATGTTTGTCTCTGTCTCTCTAGTTCTTTGTCTCTATATCTAGCTCTCCCCCATTTCTCTCTCTCTCTCTCTCTCTCTCTCTCTCTCTCTCTCTCTCTCTCTCTCTCTCTCTCTCTCTGTGTGTGTGTGTGTATGTGTGTTATCTTCCTGTGCATATTTCTGGATGCATGTGGGCATACACAAGTGTGGAGAGCAAAGGACAACTTCAGGTACCAGGCTTCACTTTCCACTGTAATTGGGACAGGGTGTCTCATTGTTTTGCCACTGCATATAACCAGGTTAATTACTCTGTACATTTCTGTGGATTTGCCTTTCTCCTCCCTTCATCTCCTGGTAAAAGCAGCAGGATAGTTCTGCATGGGTTTTGCAAATTTGAGTTTATGTCCTCATAGTATGCAGCAAGTGATTTTATACCCTTAGCCATCTCCCTATCTGATTTTGTTAGTCTTACTAAATTATATTTTCACAGGCTTTAAACCAGAGTCCATATAAACTACAATAGAAAAGGTGATGGGTTGACTCATAGATTTTAGACACATCAAAATCATTTTCATTCTTCCTCAAATGGTAATATAAATGCTCCAGTCTATCCACAGATAAATCCAAATCTCAGAAGGAGCAACTGTTTCCCAAGAATGAGTATGATGTGAAGCTGTACTCTTGCAATTTAAATAAGAATACTGATCATAATGCACATCATATATGTGTGTGTAATATTTTACTTAAAAATGTTACATCATTTAGCTCACTCCCTCTCCTAACACATATTGTGGCATAAAATGTGTTTCTTCCCTGTTTTAACTTCTTGGGGTGATGACCACTTTATTCAATGAACTGCCTACATCTATTATATATAATTAGACAAGTTTTGAGATAGCTATATTCTCATGACACTCTAATTTTAATTAAGATGATGAACATGTCCCTCATCCAACCAAGTGTCCTTATATTCCTCTTCTGCTCTGCTTCCTCTTTGTCCTATCCAATCCTCAGGTGGGCAGCGTTTTGCCTTTCACTAACTACTCAGTTCTCACTTCATGGAATTGCATGTAAGTAGAGTCATAAACTATGCATATTTTTCAGACTTTTATCTTTCATGGATCACTTATTTGTGACTATAAACATTTGGTTCCATTTTAAAGCCGCATAGCAATCTATTGCACTGATGGGTCAGTGTTTTAACTTATTCATATACACATAAGAAACTGGCTTGTTTTCTAGCTTGAGGTTACAGATAAGTGATGGCTCATGAACATTGTTTTGAAAGGTCCTCTATATACACATGGTTTCACACCTCTGATTAAGTACCCCGGTATGGAAGTACAGAGCACAGAGTTAATGTAGATCACTAACTCTCAAGATTTCCAAAGTTACAGTGCAAGTGACATTCCTACCAGAAGATTGTAGTTGAAATTTTCTATATCCTTGAAAAAATATTTCAGATTATTTTTCTTTCTCTATTTTTGGTTGCTGTTGGTTTTTTATTGTTATTTGAAAATCAATATCAAACATTGTATAAAAAAGCAAAACATTCAGAATAGATAACAAAAAAAACCATATAGTAATAGTGATGACTCAGAGGTTACGAGCACATACTATTCATCCAGAGGTCCTGAGTTCAATTCCTAACATCCACATGGTGGCTCACAACCATCTATAATGAGATCTGATGCCCTCTTCTGTATTTTGTATTATAATAAATAAATTTAAAAAATATTTCAGATTTTAAGCTTCAACTAATATAATAGCTTGTATTCACAAAACATTAGATAAAATTTCTGTTTTCCTTATAGTCCATATGCCTCCCACACTGATCTGAGTATGATATGTGACTCTTGTAGGTATTTGTCAACTTTTCACTGAGTGTTTATATTACAATGTTACAGATTTTTGTCTTGTTTTGCTTTATTTTTCATCTCAAACTAATATTCATTTCTTGTTCATAAAATTAGATTTTTTTTAATTTTATACCTGGCACATTTATCAAATTCATTTATTACTTCTGTAATAACTATCCTGTGAGACAAAGCCTCCTTTTGTCTCTTGGACTCCCCTTAAACTTTAAGTTGATCTAAGTACAGCACATGTATAGCTTATGCCTGTGGGGACAGGAAGAGTTTGTTGGATGCCCTGGAAATGAAGACTGTTGGAAGCTGCCATGTAGTTGCTGAAAACTAAACCTATGTCCTCTTCAAAAGCGACAATTGTTCTTAAATGCTGGGCTAATTCCTCAGCACTCTAGTATCAGATTTTAAGAGCGATTCTGCTAACTTGAAATAAAAGCATTTTATTTCATTGTTATCATAACTTTTTTATTGAATTAATATACTTAAACTAGCATCCAATAGATAAAAGCATCCAGTTCTCTAGAAGAGGGAGATCAGAAAGTTTCATTTCATAGCTGAATAATACCTAATCTTAGTTTTCATTTAAATAATATGGTCAAAAATACAATTTGAGTTAAACATAAGGTGATATACTTTGAATTCGTTTTAGTTATATTTTTATGATTCCAAATGTAGTTGATCTTGATAGTTTCTGTGTCTATCTGAAAATAAGGTTGTTTTTGTTTGGTTTCAACCCTAAGGTCAAGTTTCTTGACAGTGTGGTTTAAATACTCTTCATGTTTACTGATACTTAACATTCTTATTTTATTACTGATTGAATGGATTCTTAATTATAATTATGAACTTGCCTTATTGATTTTATATGTTTTGTTTCATTTATTTTAAAGCTGAGTATCTGAACACAAGGGTTTTTATATTCTCCTAATCAGTTGACATTTTTTAATGATGTATAAACTTTCTTTTCCTTGTCAATACTCTTTCCTTTAATTTTTGTTCCTTGGATTAGATGCTCTTTTTGCTTCCTTAATATTGTCTTAATTATAATAACTATCATTTGTTTGACCACCCTTTTATTTTTAATATATTCATGTATTTCTGTTGAAGTACTTTCTATTTTTATTTTATTTGTGTGTGTGTGTGTGTATGTGTGTATACACCAAGACATACATATGGAAAAATGAAGACTACTTGCAAAGGTGGGTATGTGTTGAACATGGGGTTTAGTTGTCTCCTATCAGGTAAACTCATAAGATTATACTTCACATCACATAGCTTGGCAGGAGCAGATTTACCACAAAACAATTTCTTGGGCACTAAAGTTCCTTACTGTTAAGCAGGATACAGTTGATTTTCTTTATTTTTTTTTCATTTTCAAACAATTTTAAAGAAAATAATTATTTGTTACAGAGAGAAAGGGTACCATCTTTTTTTTCCTTCTATGGTGTATTACCTCTGACCACAGTTTTCTCTCCCTGCTCCCCTCCTAGCCTCTCCCCTCCCATCTCCTTTCTCTCCCAGATCCACTCTTCCTGCTTTCCCTTTAGAAAGGGACAGCTCTCCCAGAGATATCAACCTAACATGGTATATCAAGTTATAATAAGAGTAGGCATGAACCCTCATATCAAGGCTGGATGAGACAATCCAGTAGAAGAAAAGGGGTCCCAAAAGCCAGCAAAAGTATCAGAGACATTCCCTACTCCAACATTAAGAGTCCCACAAGAATACCAAGCTACAAAACCATAACATATATGCAAAGACCTACATCAGACCCATACAGGCTCCCTGATTGGTGGTTCTTTCTTTGTAAACCACTACTAGCTCTGCTTTGTTGATTCTGTGCTCAGTTTTCTTGTGGTGTCTTTGAATCCTTTGGCTGTTACAATTCTTCCTCTACCTTCTCTGCATGATTCCCTAAGCTCCACCTAATATGTGGCTGTGGGTCTCTGCATCTGCTCCCATAAGTTGCCAGATGAACCCTCTGGGATGATAGTTATACTAGGCTCTACTCTATAAGTATAGTGGAGTATCATTGGGAATAATTTCATTGACACTAATTTTTTTAATTGATTTTTTCCAGCAGTGTTTGGTTCTATCCTAAGTATCTGAGCTATCAAGCCTTTGGATACTGGCCCTCCAGAAGTATCAGACTTAGGTCCCATCTCATGGTATATGTTACAAGTTGGACCAGTCATTGGTTGACCACTCATTCTCAAAAGATCTGTTTCACCTTTGCCTCCGCACATCTTATAGGCAGGACAATTGTAGGTTTTGCAGCTGGAACAGTGTCCCAATCCTTCCACTTGAAGCCTTGCCTAGTTAGAGAAGATGACCTGTTCAGGCTTCTTAACCCCCATTATGAGAAGATTTCACTAGAGGCAACTAGTGTGGATTCCTGGGAGAGTCCATTGTACTAGCTTTCAACCTCACACCCAAATTGCCCTCCAATTCCTGTTATCTCTCTCAACACTGTCTCTTTCCACCTCCACACCAGGTGTCCCTCCTGTTCACATTCCCATCAGATCCCAGTCCACTAGAAAAATCTATTCTGTTTCCCATTTCCCAAGGAGACATGTATTCTCCCTTGTGCCATCCTTGTTACTTAGCCTGTCTGAATCTGTGGATCTGTGTATTGTAGCATGATTAGCTTCTACTTAACATTTAATATCCACTTATAAGTGAGTACTTACCATGTTTGTCTTTTTGAGTCTGAGTTAATTCATACAGAATGATTTTTTTTCTAGTTCCTTCCATTTGCCTACAAATTTCATGGTGGAATATTTTAACAGTTGGATAATACCCCATTATGTAAATTACCATATTTTCTTCATGCGTTCTTTAGGTGAGGGGTATTTAGATTTGCTTCAGGTTTAAAAATTGGTACTCTAATTGAGAATCAATCTCCCCAAGAACCCAGCAATACCACTTCTGGATGTATACCCTAAAGAGGCACATTCACACTCCAAAGGTATTAGCTCAACTATGTTCATAGCAGCATTATTTGTAATAGCAAGAACCTGGAAACAACCTAGATGTCCCTCAGCTGAAGAATGAATTAACAAACTGTGGTACATCTACACAATGTAATACTACTCAGCAGTAAGAAAAAATGATATCCTAAAATTCACAGGCAAATGGATGGATTTGGAGAATATCCTCCTGAGCAAGGTATCACAAACTCAGAAAGATAAGTAGGAGATGTACTCACTCATTAGTGATCTCTAAACAAACAGGAAAAAAAGCCAAGCATGCCCAAGCTGCAAACCACAACCACTGAACAGCTTGGGATCACAAACACCCTGGACTGACCCTTCGGACCCCACTCCAACTATAGGAACACCTGACTCACTCTTGAGGGAGGGAGGACAAAACTGGATTTGCCAGGAGTGGAGACTGATCCAAGCCTTATTGTGTCAGTGGGACCATTGGACTGTCTGTTCCCTGCCCAGGGAGGGGATGGGGAGTTGTGGAGAAGAAAAATGACCTGATGTGGCAGGAGGAGGAAGGGACCTTGAATAAGGATATACAGGGATGGAAAAAAAATTCAGAGGGAAAGATGAACACAAAGTAAATATATGTGTAGCAATCTTATTTGCATTATCACCCTTGATAAGTCATGCTTATGATTTTTATCTTCTTTATAGTTATTGTTAACTTTTCAGCATTTTAAATTCATTTTACTGTTTTTCTTGACAAATACAAAATAAAGAAAGAAAAAAATTGGTATTCTATTACAAATAAAGCTTCTATAAACATAGTTTAACAAGTGTCATTGTGATAGGATTGAACAATCTTTTTATGTATGCCCAGAAATGAGATGCTTGGGTCTTGAGGTAGTTCTATTCCTAATTTTCTGAGTAACTTCCATATTGATTTTCACAGAAGCTGTACCAGTGTGTGTACACACCAGCAGTGGAAGAGTGTTGCCTTTTTCTTCATCTTCTCCAGTGTGAGTTTTCCGTTGCAGTTTTTATCTTACCCATCCTGCCAGGTATAAGATGGAATCTCAAGAGTCCTTTTGATTTGCATTTTCCTGATGACTAAAGATATTGAACTTTTTTAAAGTGTTTCTCTGAGATTCCTCTGTTGATTTTTTTGTTTAGATCTGTACATCATTTCTTATTTGGATTATTTGGTTTGTTGCTTCCTAGTTTCTTGACTTCTTTATTATTTTGGAAATTAGTCCTCTGTTAGATGTGAAGATGGTTAAAATCTCTTCCAGTTCTTGGCCTGCCATTTTGTATTTTTATGTAATTGGTGAAATATTCTATAGATACATTTTATGTCCATTTGGTTTGTAATGTCTGTTAGCTCTAGTATTTCCCTGTTATGGTTTTGCCTAGATAATATTTTCACTGGTTTGAGTCAAGCATTTAAAATCTTGCACTATCAATGTGTGAGGAATCGTGTGTGATTTAAGCTTTAGTACTGCTTTCTTTATAAATGTGAGTGTCTTTGCATTTGGGGAGTAGATGTCAAGAGATGAAAAAAATCATCTTGTTTTTTTTTTTTTTTTTGATGAGTATGAAGTATCCTTATTCATCTCTATTGTTTAACTTTGGTTTGAAGTCTATTCTGTTAGATATGAGAGCAACTATACCAGCTGGTTTCTTTGGTTCATTTGCTTGGAAAATCTTTTTTTCTAGTTCTTACTCTGATGTTATGTCTATCTTTGATGCTGAATCTGTTTTTTGTATGTGTCCATTCTATTAGTCTATGTCTTTTTATTTAAAAATTGACTTCTTTAATATTGAGAAATATCAATAACTAGTGACTGTTAATTCCCCTTATTTTGGTGATAGTAGAAGTTGTAGTGTGTGTTTCCCTATTTAGAGTTTTGCTGGTATGAATTGGCATGAATTGATTCATTGTCTGTCTTTTCATGGTGTGGTTAACCTTATTGGGATAGAGTATTCCTTCCAGGACTTTATATACAGTTGGATTTATGAATACATATTGTCTAAATTTGACTTTATTATGAAATATCTTGTTTTTTTCATCTATGATATTTGAAAGTTTTGTTGGATACAGTAATCTCAGCTGGCATCTAAGGTATCTTAGAGTCTGCAGAATATCTATTTGTATAGATTCTTCTGGCTTTTGGAGTCCCAGTTGAGAAGTCATGTGTAATTCTAATAGATCTGCCTTTGTATGCTACTGGGCCTTTTTGTTTTGCAGTTTTTAATATTCTTTCTTTGTTCAATGTGTTCAGCATTTTGATTATCATTTTGCCAGTTGAATTCCTTTTCTAGTCCAATCGTTTTGGTGTTCTATAAGTTTCTTGTATACTTGTAGCCCTGAGCTTCTTTAGGTTAAGAAAATTTTATCATTTTGTTAAAAAATATTTTCTGAGCCTTTGAACTGGGATTCCTATTTTATTTACTTTTTCCTATTATTCTTAGGTTTGATCTTTTCATAACATTTTCCAGATTTCCTGAATGTTATGTGTCATTTTTTTTTTTTTTTTTTTTTTTTTTTTTTTTTTTTTTTTTTTTTTTTTTTTTTTTTTTTTTTTTTTTTTTTTTTTTTTTTTTTTTTTTTTTTTTTTTTTTTTTTTTTTTTTTTTTTTTTTTTTAGATTTAGCTTTTTTTTTTTTTTTGACTGAGATATCTGTTTCCTCCACTGTATCATGAACACCCAAGATTCCCTCTTCTGTCTTTTGTATTATGTTGGGGGTGCTGTGGCCTAGTTCTTGTTTGCTTACTTAGATATCTCATTTCCAGAATTCCCACAATTTGTGTTTTCCTTATTGCTTCCATTTTTATTTTCATGTTTTGAACTGTTTTATTCATTTCCTTCAACTGATTTTGGTTATGTTTTTTTCTCTAAGGCCCTCTATCATCTTTATAAAGTTAGTCTTTGTTTTCTTGTATTTCAGATATATTAGCATATTCAGAGCTTCCTCTAGTAGAATTGTTGGGCTCTGTTGGTGTTATACTGCCCTGGCTGCTGTTGATTGTATTCTTAATTCTGTTATCTACCCTTGGGCTAATTATAGGTCTAGTTGTTGACTTCTGAGTTTGACTTGTTGGATAGATGTTTTGTTCCATGGTTTCCGTTTCCTCTGGTTTTCTGGCTGGAGAGTCCTGTAGTTCATTAGAGGGCTTCTTTAAAAGTTAGATGATTGACTTCTGTTGACTGAGATAGGCTATTGTTGTCAATCAAGGGATTTGCACCTAATTTGGAGCTGAAGTTCTGGAAGCTGGTGTGGTCTCTGGTGGATCAGGGGATTTCCACCAGGTATATGGGCTGGGATAGGGTGACAAAGAAAGAAAGGGTTTTGTGGGTTAGGCTGGGAGGTTCTGGTAAGTGGTGGTGATCTGGGGCTTTGTTTATCTGGAGTCTAGCTGATGTGGCTTCTGGTAAAACATTGGGGTTCTGCCAGAGATGTAGGCAGGGATAGAATGGAAGGACACAATGTTAATAAAGAAGCCTGTCAACAATGCCTCATTGAAGTGATTAGATTAAACATAATGAATAGATGAGGTTAAATACATAGACATCTAGTAGGTTGCACACAGAATCAGCTTTTCAGTTTTTACATTGAGGCTGGTAGAAAAGCAGTATTATATCAATTCACATCCAACAAGCAACTCTCATGGGCTTGACCTCCCTCCCCACTCTGTTTCTCCCACTTCCCTTCCCTCTCTCTTTCTGCCTCTCCCAAAGGGTATTCAGACTTAACTATAGGCCTTGTGCTCATATAGCATAAATTATGCCACTAAGATATAGCACAACCATAGAAAGTTTAAGTAATTTTATTTGCTTCCTCAGTTATTTTACTAACTTTTTTCTTGTAATATATCCAGATTACAGTTTCCCCTTCCATATACCTCCCAGTTCCCCCCTACTTCCCCTATTATATACTTATTCACAAATATATACCAGATTTGTCTCTCTGAGTTAAGAATTTCACTCAGGATTACATATATATATATATATATATATATATATATATATATATGTTCATCTATTTACCTAAATTTCACTATTTCAATTTTGAATAACATTCCACTGTGTAAATGTACCACATTTTCCTTATTCATTATTTTTGTTGTTGTTGAGGAACTTCAAGATTGTTTCCAATATCTGGCTACTATTACTAAAGCAGAAATGAGCACCAATCTTCAGAGTAGAATGAAGCATCCCTAGGGTCAATGCAAAAAAATGGTATAGCTTAATCTTGAGATCAACAGAGTATGATATTTTTGGAAAACTACCACATTCATTTCTGGCTGTAAAAGTTTGCATCCCCTTCAATAATGAACATTTTGATTCTTCTACATCCTCTCTAGCATTACTTTTTTATTGGTCTTAGGTATTCACAAACATATAGCCAGGAGGTCTTATGTCCTGTCCAGGCCAGCTGTCCAGACAAATCTCTCCTACCCATGGTCCTTCAGCCACCAATTACTAAGAGGCTTATATTAATTACAGATTCTATGCACTGTGGCTCAGGATCATTACCAACTATAATTTATAATTCACCTCAATCCATTTCTATTAATCTAAGTATTGCCACATGGCCAATGTCTTACCGATATTTTCATATCTTGCTTCTCTAGGCAACTGGCACAATCTTCCAGACCCAGTCTTTCATCCTCCCCCTCCCGCCCCCGGGCTTGGACTTTTCATGTGGGTGTAAGCTGTCTTATCATAGGCCAGAACAGCTTCTTTAATAAACAATGGAAGAATCATACATTCACAGTGTACAGAAAGACTTCTCACAACACAGACAGGTGTAAAATTAAGTTTCAAAGTAGTTTTGATTTTCAATTCCCTGATGGCAAAGGATGTTGAACATTGGTTAAGTGTTTTTGAGCTATTTGAATTTCTTCTTGAGAATTCTGTTTGGATCTCTACTTCATTTTTATGTTTTATTTGTTTTCTTGATATCTAGGTTTTAAAATTTTTAATATTGTTGGGATATAAGCTCTCTATTGAATATGTAGGCAAACTTTTTTATTTTCATTCTATTCGCTACTGCTTTCTCTGAATGACAATATCATGCTTTACAGGAGTCTTTTAGTTTGATATGGTCCTATTTATTAATTGTTAATCTTAGTACCTATGCCAGTGGTGCTATATATTTGGTAAGTCGTTGTGTGCCAGTGAGTGATAGGCTATTCCTCCTTTCTCCTTATCAGTTCAGTGTATCTGGTTTATAATGAGGTTTTTGATCCATTTGGAGTTTAGTTTTATACAGGTTAACAAGAAGAGATCTATTTGGATTCTTCTACATGCAGATATTGAATTTGACCACTTTTTGAAAATCCTAGATTGTGGAACTGGTATATAATTCTGGCTTCTTTTTCAAAAAGTTTTGTTTTCATAAGTGTGTAAATTTATTTACTTTTTAAATTATTTTTTTAAAAGTTACTTTTTATACCCACCACTGCTGCCTGCCTCCCTCCAGTCCTTTTTGAACCTCCTCCAATCCATCCCCCCATTCATTCACCTTGGGCAAGGACTCCCAAGGTGAGTCAGTTCAGTCAGGCCTATCCAGTTGAGGTAGGATCAAGTTCCTCCCCACAATATGAGGGCTGAGTAAAGTGTTTCTCTGTAAGAAATGGGCTCCAAAAAGCCAGTTCATGCACATGAAATAGACTCTGACCCAACTGCAAGAGGCTCCAAGAGCTGCCCATGCTGTTTAGCTGTCATCTATAGTCAGACAGTTTAGTTCCTTTCCATGAAGGTTGCTCAGCTGTCATTTCAGAGTCTGTTAACTTCCAATAACTTAGGTTAAACATCTCTGTGGGTCTCCTCCTCCAGATCTGGATCCCTTTGCCCATGTAAACTCTCCTCCCTCCTCCATCCCTTCAGCTGGACCAGAAGCTTAACCCTGTTCTTAACTATAGATCTCTGCTTCTGTCTCCATCAGTTGCTGGATAAAGGTTCTATGATGGCAATTAGTGTGGTCATTCATTTCATTCTAGGAGAAGGGTGTTAGTATTTTGCGTGTGGAAAGACAAAACATTTGCTGCCGGGATGACATTTAGAATTTTATTGGGGAATCTGGATATCCAGGGAAGGGTGGGGGAAGGAAGAAGAAAGAAAGGGGAGAGAAAGAAGAAGGAGAGGAGCAGAGAAAACGAAAATCACTGTCGTGTGCTGTCTCCCTTTAAAAGAAGGGTGAGCATGTAGACACACACAGGGGGTGTGCCCCGTGAACTTGCTCTGCAGGCCAGGGTGTAGCTGCAACACAGAGATGCTGGAATCACAGGGCCAGTCCCAGGGGGCAAACTAGAGCGATGTTCTGGAACACATTAAGAAAGGCTTGGAGAGATGGCTCAGCGGTTAAGAGCACCGGCTGCTCTTCCAGAGGACCTGGGTTCGATTCCCAGCACCCACATGGCAGCTAACAACTGTCTGTAGATCCAGTTCCAGGCAAACACCAAGGCAAATAAATAAATAAAGTTTAAAAAAAAAAAAACAGAAAGGCTTGTTTAGATACCCACTCCACGATTACTTGGAGACTTAGCCAGGGTCATCTTGAGAGTTCTGGGTGTTTCCCTAGCACCCAGGGTGTTCTCTAACTTCACAATGGCTCTCTCTATCAAGATATCTATTTCTTTTTTTTTAAACTGAAAAAAATGCCTGTTTTCCTTTTAAAATCCACTCCAAACCTGTTAATATTGTTATTTTTTAAATATTTTTTCCACTTTTCCTTTTTATTATGAATAAAGAAGTCACATTTTCTATCTTTGTATATACTTATTCAAGGTCCCTTCCCCCCTCCCACCACATCAGATCATTCTCTCTTCTCCATATCTCCCCATTCCCCCTCAGCATGGTCAGGCGATCCCAAGGTCCCGAGGTCCCAATATTGCTCAGTTCAGCCTCTACTCCTGGCAAATCCACTTTTCTCCATGCAACAGAGAGACTGACTCAGGTGTTCCTCTGGAGGGAGTGGGCTCCAAGGTGCCAGTCCAAGGAGTTTTGGATCCCAAACTGTTCAGTGGTTGTGGTTTGCAGCTTGGGCATGCTTTGCTTTTTCTTTTTTGTTTAGAGTCCACTAATGAATGAGTATGTCCCCTGTTTACCTTTCTGGGTTTGAGATACCTCACTCAGGAGGATATTCTCCAAATCCATCCATTTGACTATAAATTTTAGGATATCATTTTTTCTTACTGCTGAGTAGTACTCCATTGTGTAGATGTACCACAGTTTGTTAATCCATTCTTCAGTTGAGAGGCAGCTAGGTTGTTTCCAGGTTCTTGCTATTACAAGTAATGCTGCTATGAACATAGTTTAGCTAATGCCTTTGCAGTGTGACTGTGCATCTTTAGGGTATACACCCAGAAGTGGTATTGCTGGGTCCTTGGGGAGATTGATCTCCAGTTTTCTGAGAAACCGCCATACTGCATTCCAAAGTGGCTGAACAAGCTTACACTCCCACCAACAATGGAGGAATTTTCTCCTTGCTGTGCACCTTCTCCAGCATAGGCTGTTATCTGTGTCTTTTATCTTAGTCAATCTGACAGGTGTAAGGTGATTTTCCAAAGTTGTTTTGATTTGCATTTCTCTGATGGCTAAAGGTGATGAGCACTTTTTCAAGTTCCTTTCAGCCATGTGCATGCAATTCTTCTTCTGAGAATTCCCTGTTTAGTTCTGTATCCCATTTCTTGATTGGATTATTCAAGGTTTTGGGCTCTAGAAGATATCTATTTCTTTGTTCTCCCTCTCTGTTGCTACTCCCACTCAGCCATCCCTGTTTCTCATGATCTCTACCCAGCTATTCCTGCCCCTTTCTCTCATAGGATTCCGATTTATTCAGAAGATCTTCTCTCTGTCCCTTTCCCAGGGGGATTCCTAGATGTCTTTCTTAAATTTCTTCTTTTACCTAGCTGCTTCTCAGTTGTGGATTGTAGCCTGGTTATCCTTTGCTTTACATTTAAAATTCACCTATGAGTCAGTACATACTAAGTCTATCTTTCTGGGTCTATTATTTTAGCAATCCTGCTTTTTTGTTATTCTTTGTAAAGTCGAGTATTATTCTTTCAAGATCTGGGAAAAATTGTGTTGGGATTTTGATGGGGATTTCATTGAATCTATAAATTACTTTTGGTAAAATTACCATTTTCACTTTATTGATCTTATCTATCTAAGAGCATGGGAGATCTTTCCATTTTCTGATATCTTCTTCAATTTCTTTCTTCAGTGACTTAAAGTGCTTGTCATATAGGTCAGATACTTCTTTGGGTACAGTTACACCAAGACATTTAATGCTATTTTCAGCTATTATAAAGGGTGTTATTTCTCTGATTTTTTTAAACTCCTTTATCATTTGTGTATAGGAGAGCTACTGATTTTTTTGTATTGATCTTGTATCCTGCAATATCGCTGAAGGTGTTTATTGCTGTAGGAGTTTTCTGATAGAATTTTGGTGGTCACTTATGTATATGATCATATCATTTGCAAATAGAGATAGTTTGACTTCTTTCTTCTCAATTTGTATCCCCTTGATCCACTTTTGTTGTGTTATTGCTTTAGCAAAGACTTCAAAAACTATATTAAATAGATATGGGAAGAAAGAACAGCCTTGTTTTGTTTCTAATTTTAGTGGAATTGCTTTGAGTTTCTCTTCATTTAGTTTAATGTTGGCTGTTGGCTTGCTGTGAATTACCGTTATTATATTTAGGTATTTTCCCTGTATTCCTGATCTCACCAGGACTTTTATCATAAAGGAGTGTTGGATTTTATCATAACCTTTTTCAGCATTTAAGGAGATGATCATACTTTTTTTTGTTTTAGGTTATTTGTATGATGGATGACACTGACAGATTTTGTGTGTTGAACCATCCTTGCATCTCTGAGATGAAGCCTACTTGATCATGGTGGATAATTTTTTTTGACATGTTGTTGAATTCAGTTTGCCAGTATTTTATTAAGTATTTTTGCTTCAATATTAGACTGGTCTCTAATACTATCTTTTTGATGCATCTTTGTATGGTTTGGGTATCAGAGTGACTGTAGCCTCATAAAAAGAGTTTAGCAATGTCGCTCTGTTTCTATTTTGTGAAACAATTTGAGAAAACTATTAGTATTAGTTCTTTGAAATTCTGGTAGAATTCTACACTGAAGTCATCTGGCCCTGGGCTTTTTTTGTTGTTGTTGTTAATTGCTTTTATTTCCTTAGGGATAGTAGGTCTATTTAGGGCATTTATCTGGTCTTGATTTACTTTTGTTAAATGGTATCAGTCTGAAAGGCTGTAGAGTTCTTTAAGGTTTTCTGATTTTGTGAACTGCACATTTTTAAAGTATGACCTAATGAGTCTCTTAATTTCCTCAGTACTCAGTATCTGTTTTTATGATCCTTTAATTTTTACATTTCTAATTTTGTTAATTGGATGTTTTCTGTCTGCCTTTTACTTAGATTGAATAAGGGTTTGTCTATCTTGTTGACTTTCTCAAAGAACCAACTCTTTGTTTCATTGATTCTTTTTGGTAAGAGTTTTTAAAATTTTATTTATAAAATAAAGGCTTTTTTTTTTTTTTTTTTTTTTTTTATCCTTGTATCCCCTTGTTCCTCCTCCCTTCCCCCTCCCAACCCCTCCTGGATTCATTGTATTATTTTCCTTGTTTCAATTTTTTTCATTTCAGCCCTGAATTTGATTCTTTCCTGCCATCTACTTCTTCTGGGTAAGTTTGCGCCTATCTGTTCTAGAGCTTTCAGTTGTGCTATTAAGTCTCTTGTGTGCGATTTTTCCTTTTTTTTTTTTTTTTTTTTTTTTTTTTTTTTTTTTTTTTTTTTTTTTTTTTTTTTTTTTTTTTTTTTTTTTTTTTTTTTTTTTTTTTTTTTTTTTTTTTTTTTTTTTTTTTTTTTTTTTTTTTTTTTTTTTTTTTTTTTTTTTTTTTTTTTTTTTTTTTTTTTTTTTTTGTAGGTTCCTCGTACTATAAACTTTCCTCTTAGCAGCTTCCATTGTGTCCCATAAATATTACTATATTGTGTATTCATTTTCATTGAACTCTAAGAAGTCTTTAATTTCTTTCTTTACTTTTTCCTTGACCAGAAGTGGTTCAATTGAGAAATGTTCAGGTTTTAAGAGTTTGTAGGCTTTCTGTTGTTTGTGTTTTTGTTGAACTTTAACTTTAGTCCACAGTAATCTGATAGGATACAAGGGATTAAGCTCATTTTTTAAATCTATTCATATTTGTTTTATGAACAAGTAGTCAGTTTTAGACAAATTTCCATGGAGTGCTGAGAAGATATATTCTTTGGTGTCTGAGTGGGATGTTTTGTATATATCTGTTAAGGACATTTGAGTCATATCTGTCAGTTTTCTTAATTTCTCTGTTAAGTTTCTTTCTGGTAGACCTATCTATTTGTAAGGGTGGGGTATTCAAATCTCACACTATTAGTATGTGGGATTTGAGGGGAGGTTAAAGTTTTAGTAATGTTTCTTTTATATATGTCAGTGTCCTTTTAATGGGAACATAAATGTTCTGTATTAAAATTTTCTCATGGAATTTTTCTGAGATAAATAAGTAATGTCCTTCTTGATCTCTTTTGAATGAATTTAGTTTAAAGTCTATTTTGTTAGCTATTATAATATTATAAGGAATATTGATGACAAGTGATTATTATTTTCTCTTATTTTTGGTGGTAGTATTTGTAAGCGGACATAGCATGGTGCCTAGTGAGATGCAAGAATTCACAGGCATCAGCTATAGAGCTTGCTGAACAAAGACCATGCCCCCAGGCATGACTATGTAGATTTGTGCCCACCCCTTCTCTTAAAAAGAAATGTCACATGGCAGCTATTTCCCTTCCTTCTTTCCTTCCTTCCTTCTCTCTTTCTCTTTTCCTCCTTCTTCCCTTGCCTGGGTATCTGAACTCCCTAAAATAAACTCTTGTGTGGCACCTAGCAGTGAGTGTGTGTGTGTCTTCCATGTGCAAAAAACTAACAGTGTGTGTGTATTTCCCTTCTTTAGGGTTTTCTAACTATTGCTTGTAGATTTGTGGTCATATCTATCGTCTTTAGGTTAAAGTTTTTCTTCTTGTCTTTATGTAGAATTGGATTTGTGGATAGATACTGTTTAATGTCATAGAATATCTTAATTATTCCATCTATGGTGATTGAGAGTTTTGCTGTGTATAGTAGTCTGGGCTAGCATCTGTGGTCTCTTAGTGTCTTTGTAACATTTGTCCAGGACCTTCTACCTTTCATAGTCTCCATTGAGAAATCAAGTGGATCAAGATGCTGGGCAAGACTGGGAGAAGGGGCAGGAGAAAAAACAATAGTGGGTATGAAAAAAAAGTTTTAAATAATATAAATTTTTAAAAATATTTAGAGTTTTCTTTGACTAGTGAATCTATTTCCTTTATTGTATCTTCTTGTACACCAAAGATTCTTTCTTTCATCTGTTGCATTCTGTTAGTTATGCTTGCATCTCTAGTTCCTGTTTGTTTACTCAGATTTTTCATTTCCATCATTCCCTCAATTTTTATCTTCTTTTGTGCTTCTATTTCAGTTAAGTTTTAAACTGACTCTTTCATCTGTTTGATTACTTTTTCTTGCTTCTCCAGTCTTTCTTTAAGAGATTTATTGGGGTTTTTTTCTGTTTTTATCCTTGTCTTCATCTCTATTGTCTTAAAGAAGTTTTTCATTTCTTCTTTAACTTCTTCCTTAAAAGCTTCTATCATATTTATAAATAATATTTTAAGGTCATTTTCCTCTGTTTCTTCTATATTGGAATGTTTAGGTCTCACTGCTGTAGAACCACTAGGTACTTATGGTGCCGTATTGCTCTTGTTGAATGAATCTTTGCACTGGCAACTACCCATCTCTTCGTTTAATTGGCACCAGCATTGTCTGTTTTCTAGCAAACAATTTTTGGTCTACAAGGTGATCTTGGTGAAATTGGAGATCTTGGAGAAATTGGAGGCAGTTGAATCTGTTTCTCAGGGAGAATTTGAGATCTACAACTTGAGCTCTTGTGAAGGATCTTTCCAGAGTCTGTGTTCCAGGAAGTCACTTTTGTGATGGCACTCTCCCAAGGCTTGTCTCAGAGAGCAGTTCTTGTGATGGAGCTTTCCAGGGGCTGTGTCTCAGGAAGCAGCTTAGGTTGGGAGAAGGGGTGGTTTGGGGGAATGAACTAAGCCTTACAGAGGGTCTAATGAGGCATGTTGGTGGTCAGGCTTGAGCTGGAGCTGTGTCATGTGCATTTATTTCTGAGTCTTCAATTTGATTGCACTAAGCAACATGACTTCTTTTATGCCAATACCATGCTGGTTTTATTACTGGAATTCTGTAGTACATATTGAAATCCAAGAGAGTAATACCTTCCTCAGTTCTTTTATAATTCAGAATTGTTTAGCTAAACTGGATTTTTATGTGTGTTTTTATATAAAGGTACAAAGTCTTCTTTTAAGATCAGTGAAAAACTGTGTTGGAAATTTGATGGAGATTGCATTGAATATGTGCATTGCTTTTGGCAAAACTGTCATTTTTGCTGTATTAATCCTAGCAATTAATGAGCATAAAATTTTTTTCATCTTGTGATATCTCCAATTTCTTTATTTGGTGTCTTAAAGTATTTATCATACATGTCATTCAATTGCTTATTCACAGTCAGCTCAAAATATTGTGTTTTTGAGGCTATTTTTAAAAGTATTATATCCTGATTTCTTTCCCATCAATTTCTCATTTGTACCTAGAAGAGCTCCCTATGCTTTGAGAGATAATTTTGCATTTTCAGCTACCTTGCTGAAAGTGTTTCTCAGCTGTAGATTGTAACAGGTCATTCTTTGGACTCACAGCACCTGATTAATGACACAAAGACTTGTTATTGAATATGAAAGCATACCTTTAGATTGAGCTTGTTTATAACTAGCTCTTAAAAGTTAAGTTAACCCATTTATACTAATCTATTTTCTGCTATGTGATATGTTACCTCTCTTCAGTCTCAAAAGTCCAATCTCCTCCAAGTCTTTTTTAGCAAATTCTCCCCTCACAGATTTTATCTCAGATTTTCTATTTCTACCTGAAAGTCTCATAAATCCTCTCTTGCCTAGATATTGATATTTCTTTATTAACTCAATCAGAAAGTCCCATAGATAGGCAAGAAAGAAGAGATATATATCTTCACACAGTGGGATCAAATATGCTGCAACACATCTTCCTTTGGTCTAAAATAAAAAGGAAAGGCTTAAACTCTAACACAGTAAAACTCTATACAATAAGAACAATTATCAGGTAAGAATTACACTCACTGTATTCAGTTTATTTGTATTTGGCAACTTTAGAGCAAGTATTCTATTATCTATTCTATCTTGGTGAGTACAAAGTTTTGTATTTAAATTACTTTCATAACTTATATTAGCAATCTAAAAATACACTTTTAGACTTTAAAACAATTTCTTATAAGTGATTTAAGCTTTTATGTCTCCCAAGTTTTAAAACCTTTTCATCTCTTTTGTGAGTTTCTTTTCTGAACTTGGAAACAAGGAAGAATGTAAAACTATATATATATCTAGTATTCAATCCATCAGAGATCTGAGAAAAATAAAATATTAACTCAATAAACTGGAAGTAGGGATCAAGCAGCTTCCAAAACTAAAAATGGCAGAGAGAGATGGCTACTTGGAGAGTCATGCAAGGTTTCTCTGCAGCGTTGAAATATCTTTGTTAAAATAGGGTAGCCTTGATAAAGATGAAGAGTGTCACTGTGGGAGTGATTTAAGGTCTTTTTTGCTCAAGTTTCACTTAGTGTAACATACAGACCACTTTTTGTTGCCTTCTGATCAAGGTGTAGTTAGCACCATGTATGTCTGGATGCTGCCATGCTCCCCACCATGATGATAATAAACAAAACCTTCAAAAGTGTAAGGGAGCCACTACAATTAAATATTTTTATAAGAATTACCATGACCATAGTGTTTCTTTACAGCAATAAAAACCATAACAAAGTCAAAAGTTGGTACCAGGGGTGTGGTATTGTTGTATATGCCTGACCATGTGTTTGTTTGGAAGAATTTGGACATTGGGTGTTTGGGTTAGAGAAGTATTTAAATCCTTTAAGTGTTGCTTAATAGGCCATACCATTAGGAGAATGGAAGACATTGGTGCTAAGTGTGATTTGGTGAACTGTGAAGGACTACCTCTAGAGGATTCAGAGAAAAAAATTGTAATATGTTTCATAGAATTTATTCTTGTGATATTTACCTGAAGAATATGGTTGCTTTTTACCCTTGTTGTAAGGATTTTCTTCAAGATAGAATGAAGATTCTGGGATTAATTCTCTTGATAGGAAATCTCAAAACAGCCTAGTATAGACTCTGCTTTGGTTACTAGTGTTAATTCTAATTAATAAATGTATATAATAAAAAGCAGTAAGTTGAGCAAGGGAAAATATTTGAGAAGAGGCGCTAGGAAGTAGAATAGAACTAAACTCTATGTTCAAGGAGATAAATGGATTAGAAAATAGAATAAAGGAAGTGGTGTCCTCAGAGCAAGATCCCACCTATCTAAGTTTCCATCTTTTGTCAAGAAAATCTTAGAGACAGGCGTGGCAGTACATACCTTCCTGCACTCAGAAGGCAGCACAATTCCATCATTCAGTAGACAGAGGCTGATGGATCTTTGAGCTTGAGACCAGCCTAGTCTACAGAGCAAGTTAAAAGAAAGCCAAGCTTAGCCAGTAAAAATAACAATCAAAATCAGAAAGGTGGTAAAATGTAATTGAACAAGAGGGTCATGTTTCAACTCCAGTAAGCAGCAGAAGTTGAGAGCTTCAGCCATATGCTTCTGGTTTTCAAGTTAAGGACAGAAAAAATATGGTTAAGAAATGACTTAGGAAAGCTGCTGAGGTCAGGCATGTATCAAGGGTGACCCTAAATAAAGGACTCAAGAGGCTACTGCATGAAACTGTAAAGTTGACACCTAAATTGCCTCAGAGACCCTTAGATGTTGGAGAGGTCAGAGATTTGGGATGCCAGCTAAGGAAAGAGTCTAACAAGTAGTAGAACCAGCCAAGAGAGAGAAGTGTGTTGTAGTCAACAAAGTTTAAAGAAGTTAGAATTCTGAAGAGCATTTTGACATCAGATAGGGACATGTAGTATTTAGAGTTTGCCCTTCTAGTTTTTAGATCTTACTTTGACTTAGTATTTCCTAAGATGTTCTTTTTTTTCCTTTTTTTTCTTCTTTATTTATTTTGTATTTATCAAAAAAACAGTAAAATGAATTTAAAATGCTGAAAAGTTAACAATAACTATAAAGAAGATAAAAATCATAAGCATGACTTATCAAGGGTGATAATGCAAATAAGATTGCTACACATATATTTACTTTGTGTTCATCTTTCCCTCTGAATTTTTTTTTCCATCCCTGTATATCCTTATTCAAGGTCCCTTCACCCTCCCACCACATCAGGTCATTTTTTTCTTCTCCACAACTCCCCATCCCCACCCTGGGCAGGGAGCAGACAGTTCTATGGTCCCACTGACCCAATAATGCTTGGATCAGTCTCCACTCCTGGCCAAATCCAGTTTTGTCCCCCCTCCCTCAAGAGTGAGTCAGGTGTTCCTATAGTTGGAGTGGGGTCCGAAGGGTCAGTCCAGGGTGTTGCTGATCCCAAGCTGTTCAGTGGTTATGGTTTGCCGCTTGGACATGCTTGGCTTTTTTTCTTGTTTGTTTGTTTAGAGACCACTAATGAGTGAATACATCCCCTGCTGATCTTTCTGAGATTGTGACACCTCGCTCAGGAGGATATTCTCCAAATCCATCCATTTGCCTGTGAATTTTAGGATATCATTTTTTCTTACTGCTGAGTAGTATTCCATTGTGTAGATGTACCACAGTTTGTTAATCCATTCTTCAGTTGAGGGACATCTAGGTTGTTTCCAGGTTCTTGCTATTACAAATAATGCTGCTATGAACATAGTTGAGCTAA
>PVIH01002367.1:29011-104480 GCA_004025045.1 Sigmodon hispidus | reverse complement strand
CTGAGTATACATCCAGAAGTGGTATTGCTGGGTCCTTGGGGAGATTGATTCTCAATTGTCTGAGAAACCTCCATATTGCATTCCAAACTGGCTGAACAAGCTTACACTCCCACCAACAACGGAGGAGTGTTTCCCTTGCTCTGCATCCTCTCCAACATAGGCTGTCATCTGTGCCTTTTATCTTAGCCAATCGAACAGGTGTTAGGTGGTATCTCAAAGTTGTTTTGATTTGCATTTCTTTGATGGCTAAAGATGAAGAGCACTTTTTCAGATGCCTTTCAGCCATTCGTAGTTCCTCTGCAGAGAATTCCCTTTTTAGATCTGTACCCCATTTTTTGATTGGGTTATTCAAGGTTTTGGGCTCTAGATTCTTGAGCTCTTTATATATCTTAGAGATCAGTCCTCTATCACTTGTAGGGTTGCCTCACCATGTTCTTTTTCCTGTTTTTGATGGTAATTTACATTCTGTTGGAAGTATGTGATCTGTTTTATTATTATTATTAATTATTATTATTATAGGGGATTACAGTTAAGAAATTGTAAAATTCTAAGACTTTGGACTTTAATACATTGTTGAGACTGTGATGGACTATGAGGAGCTTCAAAATTGAACTGAATGCATTTTTGCCTACAAGCCTTTGGGAGACCTGGAGTAGAATGTGTTAGCTTCAATATATTTGGTCCACATAATCTCATAGCAAGTTAGAAAGTGTAGCTTTGTTGAAAAAGCCTGTCACTGTGGGAGCAGGCTTTGAGGTCTCTTGCTCAGGTTTTACTCAGTGTAACACACAGTCTACTTCCTGTTGCCTTCTGATCAAGATGTAGCCAGCATCATGTGTACCTGCATGCCACCATGTTCCATGCCATGATGATAATGGACTGAACTTCTGAAGCTGTAAGTGAGCCACCCCAATTTAATGTTATCCTTTATTTGAGTTGCTATGCTCAAGGTATCTCTTCACAGCAATATAAAAACCTTTATTGAGACAAGTAGAAGATTGGTTTTTAAACTATGTCCTTATAATTCTCTGGATGGGCTAAGTGTTGTTTTCGTCCCCTTTTCATTTCTAAATTTGTCAATTTAAATATAGGTTCTCTCCTTTTTAGTTAATTTGTGTAAGGCTTTATCAATCTTATTGATTTTCTCAAAGAACCAACTTTACATTTCATTGATTCTTTCATTTATTTTTTTTGCTTGTTTGTTTCTATCTTGTTAATTTTGGCACTCTGGTTGATTATTTTTTGCCTTTTGTTTATTTTGAGTGTGATTTCTCTTTTTGTTTGGGAGCTTTACGTGTGTTGTCAAGCTACTACTGTAAAATTTCATGAGTTTTTGTTATTTTCTTTCATATAAGTGCTCAGTGTTAGGAACTTGTCTCATAACAAACTCTATTATACCTCATGAATCTGGGTATTTTGTATATTCCTTACATTCAATTCCAAACAACCTTAACTTTTTTAACTTCTGTCTTGACCCATTTTTCATTCTGTGGAGAGTTTTCATTTTCCATATGTTGAAATCATTCTGTTGTTTCTGTTGTTGACATTCAGGTTGAATCTACAGTAGTAAAATAAGATGCAGGGAATTATTTCAATTTTTTTGTATCTGTTTGACACTTTACTTGTTTCTTAGTCTGTGGTCAGTTTTGGAAAAAGTTCCATGCAGTGGTGGGAAGAAGGCATATTCTTTTGTGTTCTGGTAAAATGTTCTGTAAATATCTGTTAGGACCATTTCACTCATAATGTAAGTTAGTTCCAACATTTCTCTGTTTACGTGTTGCCTGGATAGCGTCTCTATTGCCAACAGTGAACTGTTTAAGTTACCTGTAATCAGTGTGTGAGGGACAATGTTAAGCTGTAGTAGAAGTGGTTTTTGTTTTGTTTTGGTTTTTGGGCATAGATTCTCTTGTGTTTGGTGCCTAGATATAAAAATTGAAACATCTTAGTGGATTTCTCCTTAAGGAGTTTGCAGTATCCTTTCCTGTGTCTTCTCATTTGTTTTGAAGTCTGTGTTATCTGATGTTAAAATAGGTACACTAGCTTGCTTCTTGGATCTATTTGATTGGAATATCCTTTTCTATCTTTTTACCCTAGATTAATATTTATTCTAATTATTAAGGTATGTTTCTTGCATGAAGCAGAAGAATTCATCCTATTTTTACACTCATTCTGTTTGTTATTGAGAATTAATATAAATATTGATGAAACATATCAATGAACAGTGTTAGTTAATTTCAGGTATTTTATTGTGATTTTGTGTGTGTGTGTGTGTGTGTGTGTGTGTGTGTGTGTGTGTATGTGTGTGTGTGTTTCCTCCCTATTGATTTGCTCCTTTGGAAATTTGAATTATTTATTTTTTTGATTATGGTTAACCTTCTTAGTTTGATGCTTTCCTTTTAACACCTCCAATAAAGCCTGGATCTGTGGATAGATATTGCTAAAATTTGATTTTATCATGAAATGTCTTATTTTCTCTATCTATTGAGATGGAAAGTTTTGTAGATTGTAATAGTCTATGCTGGCCATCTACAGATTTTTAGAATCTATAGAATGTGCTCAGGGTTTTCCACCTTTTCGAGTTTATATCAAGAAGTCATTTGTTATTCTAATAGGTCTGCTTTTATATGTTACTTGATCTTTTTCTCTTGCAGCTTTTAATATTTTTCTTTTGTTTTGATAGTGTTTTGATTACTATGTGCCCAAAACACTTTCTTTTCTGGTCCAATTTTTTTGGTGTTCTGTATATTCTTTGTCATAAGCATCTCCTTTTGTAGGTTAGAGATATTGTCTCCTATAATTTTATTGAAAATATTTTCTTTGCAATAGACCCTGATTTCTTCTCCTTCCTCTAGTCTTACATTATTCTCATTTTTAGATTTGTTTTTTTCAAAGTGTCCTTGATTTCCTGGATGTTGTGTGCCATGGTTATTTTAGATTTCACATTTTACATTTAGGGTTTTTTAAACATTTTTCACTGTTTTTGTCTTTTTTCAATCCTTGAAATATTTTTTCTTCTGTCTCTTCTATTCTGTTGGTGAGACTTGGCTCTGAGGTTCCTGTTTGAGATTCTAAATATTTCATTTCTAGAATTCTCTCAGTTTGTGCTTTTTTATTGATTTTGTCTCCATTTTTTAGGTCTTAAAATGCTTCAGTCATTTCTTTAGATGATTTGTGCCTTCACAGATTTGTTTAAGGGATTCATTTCCTATTAATGGAGCTTTATTGTATTCATAAAGACTGTCTAAGGTCTTTTTCTAGTGCTTCACCTATGTTGTACCATATAGGGCCTCCTTTAGTAGGATTTCTTATCTCTAGGGTCAACACATTGCCTTGTATGTTAATGACTGTGCTTCTATGTGGCATCTAGGCACATCTAGGTTTGGAAAGAGAGAAACTCTAGGTACTAATATATGATCTTGTCTTTGTGGAGTAGATGCTTTGTTTTGTGGTCTCTGATACTCTCTTTCCCTTTTTAGACTAAATACATTTACAGGTAATGAGATCTGACTAGTAGAGATGGGGGTGATCTTGAAAAAGAGGCAATGACAGTGTCCACAAGAGAGAAGAAAACAAGTTGTTCCTCCAGGATCTTCTTCATACCCTGGCAATGGTCACAGAGCATGAAGAAAGGGTGTAGTAAAGAGTTAGAGATAGAAAGCTGGATTAGACTTACCAAAATGGATAAAGAGGTATAAATCTGCAGTTAGTCTGAGTGCTTTGGTGGCTTGAGTGGCCTGTGCATTCCCGAAGAAAGCCTGCTAGAATTAGAGTCTGAGAAAAAGCCATGAGGGAGGGAAAAGAAGTTTGGAGTTAAAGATTTGCATAATTTACTGGGGAGGGGCAGGAGAATATAGAGACCCCAGCAAGTGCTCTGTTGAAGATCCAGGGATGAGACCAGGGGATTGAATTTGGGTGAGTGGAGGGAGAAGTAAGTTACACTGTGAGCTTATCTGCTTCACTGATTTGAGAATTTTGTGTGTTTCTACGAAATGCCTGCTGGGGTTAGGTTTAAAATAAAGCAATGAGTTCGAGGAGGGAACATAGGGGTAGAATATCTGTGTGATGCACTGGGAAAGGAATTGTAAACAAAGTGAGGCCACACCAGGTAGCCTGCTCTAAAGCTAGAAATGAGACTGAAAGACTAGTTTTGGAGACGCTAAAAAAGAGATAAGAAGGTCTGCAGTTAGCATACCTGCTCTCCTGCAGAGCATAATTTTCTTTGCATTAACAGACAGTCTAAGATCCAAATACTAACCAGGGTAGAAAAAGATATGTGGACGAATTGTGAGAGATTGAAGGAAAAACATTGTAATTTTATGATAATCTAAAACGTAAGTTAAAAGTATAGAAATAATAAAAATAAAACCACCCCTGACATAGCTTGGCTATCTAGAATATTTGCACTGAATTCATTCATTGACATGTTTACAATTTACAAATTGTACAAATTAAAAAATCTGCAAACATTGGTTTCATATTGGCCTTTTTTATTTGTTTGTTGGATGGATACTGGAATACAATAAATATATCTTGTGGTCTTGTTTTTTTAATAGTGGTATGTTATGACCCTGTTATTTACATAGTTGTATTTGCATTTATAATATGTATCTTTGACTTAGCATATTCTACTTTCAGGAGATATTACATTGCTTCCTTCACACAGCAACCACACAATGTGCTTCCTTTCCTGTGCATATCTTTCTGTTATTTAATATATTTTATATGTGTTTAAAATCTCATATAAAACTTGCTGGTGTCATTTAAAAAGTATTTTCCCTTAAAGAACTAAGGCCTTCATAGGGTTTATATCACTTATTATCTGTCTCTAAATGACTACTGTTTTTTATTATTTGAGGTGCTTTTCTTGCAAAGCATTAGTTCATGACTTTTACCAACTTTTTGACTGATTGACATGGTCTCTGCCATTCTACTTTGACTGGGGTTAGAGTGACTATTGAGAGTGTTCAACCTAAAGCCTGTAGGCATAAGCAACTGCCTGGGGCTGAGAATGGCTATGAATGCATTCTATTTTTAAGATTATTTTAAAAATGGATTGTGTGGTTCTCTAGGATATCTGTGTGTGAGAAAGTTGTGACGCAATAAAACCATCACTATGCATTGAGTCTCAGATGTAGAAGACTTGCTATTTTTCAGAACCAGCATGTGTGCCAGTTACAGAACAGCTCTTGGTGGTATAGATTTTTATCTTACAATAATTATATACAAGGATCCAATATGTCTTCCATGAAATAACCCTGCCAAAAAAGGAATATTAGATCTAGGCTTTGGGATACTCTACATATATTGCTTAAACACTTGTTTAAATGAACTTATTTAGTTTGAAAATTGTTCTTGATGAATATCTATAATATAACTTTAACCTAATTTATAATGGTATGTTTCGTTTTGAAAACATACAATTTATCTTCTTTGTATCTCGCATTGTGTGAATTTATATACATTTTGGGCAGCATTTGCAGTAATTCTGATGTAATGATTATCTTCCTAGTAATGTACTTTAACCAATAATTTATTCAGTAGACAATCAAATTTGTTCACTTGCAGTGAAAAGGTAAAGTATATGGCTGTAAGTTTTACAATAAGAGGTAATACAGCTACTGAAACTATGAAGAAAAATTTATTTCTGTTGTTGAAAATAATATGTATTACATTAATAAGAGGACAAACAACTTAGGCAGCAGTGGTTTTATGCCGATCAAAAGTAAGCAATGAATTCATTCAGCTTCATGTTTGTGTTGGAAAAACTTGGTAACACATTTATAATGGATATTACTTATCTATGTGTACACTAGTTTGTATAGAAGTATATAAAATGAATGATATGTATTTTATATATTGTTTTACCACTAGATTAAGATTTGTTACTTTATTCACTGTAATACACTGATGAATAATGAATGGGTATGTGTTCACAAGTACATATTTAAAGGGGGAAAAGATTTTGAAACTATTTGCGTCACTGATTAAAAATAAAAATATTCAACATGATACAAATAGATTTTAAGTGAACATATTCTAGATTATATTTTAGTCTCTATTCAAATTTTCTTATTTCTTGCCTTCATAATGGTGCCAACACTCAATCTGTGACCACATAATCAAGTGTCAGTCTTTGTTTAGGCATTCTTATCACCTTTTTTTCTCAGTTCATACAAATTTTTAAAATTTATCTTCAGTATTACAAGTCCAAGAGGATAAAATACAGGTTGGTTCTCAGTAGCACAGATGAATATTTTGGGCCTTGTCCAATGCCAGTCTTTGGAGAGTTGTTGAGTTTTGCAGCACATTGGACAAAGACTGGATCACTGTTCTTCTGTTCATTAATCAAAGCTGGACTCACACAAGCTGAATACTAAGAGATACTAGACGAGTTTTAAACTGACATGTTGCATTTTAAATGCTTTGTTTATTTTTAAATAATGTCTGCTTTACAGTGTAAAATTCATACAAATGAAAGATATAGAAAATAATTTAGAAAATATAATTATGAAAAATTCAATTACTCAGAAGCTTAACATTAAATATGTTTATTAGAAATCTGTTAATCTATTTATTCAAGATAACAAAACTTATTATTGCTTTTTTATTAATATTTAATTTTTATTTAAATATTTTTTATTTAATCTAATTTATTAATTTTTTACTTTGTGATATATGTAACTACTCAATTAAATAGCTTTTAGAATCATAGTTAAGACACATTCCTACAAGTAGATTCATTTGAGGGGTGGAAATAAAGTTGTTGTCAGTATTTTCTGGTTAAACATGGATTTCTAAAGAATAGAATTGTACAAAAATCTTAAGAAGTTAGCATTGTATTTCTAAGCTGGTGTTTTCAGCATGAGAATTTCTGAACCAAATTTTATAAATATATTAAAACTATAACAAAATGAAATAACAATTTTTATGTCCAGCAAAGTTTCTTTTATGCTTTTCATGTCTTAATATGCCTTCTTATAAATGGTGCAAAAATAATTTGAGGTAATTATAAGCATCCTTGAGAGAGTACTGTAAATTTTCCACAAAGCTTCATTATAATGACTTTTTTCATATTTTTGTTTATCATTATAACTGCTGTAGTATAAATTAAGGTATCAATAGAGCTTATTACTACAGTAATAGGATAAAAGAAGTCTTAGCATTATTATTTTTCCTGTTATTGGATACTATGACTGCTTTTATACTTTTAAGAATACCATTTGAAATAATGATTCTTGGGGACACAAACAGGGAAACGAACTTGTGACACATTTCCAGACATTTAGTACCATTATTATTATTATTATTATTATTATTATTATTATTATATTATTATATATTTTATTTGTTTTATTATTATTTTACATCATGTATCTCATCAAACTCAGTTATCAGTCCTCTCAGTTTCGTACCCACTTCTATGAACTCCCCATTTACAAAAAAAGCCAGTTCATGATGATCATCTACTTACTGGAGCATAATTATACTCCATGTGGACAAACCCTTAAAGAAAATGAGACCTTCCTGACCCACACCCTTCACAGAGGCCATCAGAGCAGAAGTGAGGCACTGTGTAATTTAGTTATGATCTAGCCTTGAGCTCTTGTATACAATGACATTTTATTTTTAAGTACACTAATGAGTGACTTTACATACCATGTAGCGGGAAATCATGGATTGTACAGGTGTGGGGGTTACAGTGGAGCGCAGGGCTGGGAGGGGCATGGTCTCTGAGACGGCACCTGTGGAGATGGAAGCGGAGCACTGAGGGAGAGGCAGGGTTTCCGGTCCCTGGAGGAGAGGCTGCGGGTCGGTACTGGGGCTTGGCGCGTTGCTAAAACCTCCTTTTGTAAGTGATTCTAACAAAATAAACCTTATTTAAAACATACCTCTTGGCAGCGGGTTTTTACCGTGATAATACCCTGCTTCTCTTTTTGGGTTTTTGATACCTTGCTGAGGAAGATATTCTTCAAATCCATCCATTTGCCTGCGAATATTAGGATATCTGTAATTGTGAAACTACAAAGAACACATGCTTCTACAATGTCCATATGTCCATGATTGATTGAGTTCCTCTGTATTTTTTTACATCTATTTTGTTTTTTTCTGTTCTTTTTTGTTTGTTTGTTTTTGTTTTTTATCATTGTATGCCCTTTTTCAGGCTCCCTTCCCCCTCCTACCCCTCTCAGTCACTCATTCTTCTCTCCATTCGTTTACTTCCTCCCAAGCCAGTGCAGGAGGTCCCAAGGTCCCAAGGTGGCTTAGTTCAACATATAATCCAGGCAGATCCACTTTCCTAATACCCACATCAAGACTGATTCAGGTGTTTCTCTAGAGGAAATGGGCCCCAAGGTGCCAGTCCAAGGTGTTTCAGGTCCCAAGCTGTTCAGGGGTTGTGGTTTGCTCCTTGGACATGTTTAGCTTTTTTTGTTTAACGTCCACCAATGAGTGAATATATCTCCTGTTTATCTTTCTGAGTTAGTGAGATTTCGATCAGGAAGATATTCTCCAAATCCATCCATTTGACTATAAATTTTAGGATATCATTTTTTCTTACTGCTGAGTAGTATTCCATTGTGTAGATGTACCACAGTTTGTTAATCCATCTACAGTTGAGGGGCATCTAGGTTATGTCCAGGTTCTTGCTATTATGAATATTGTTGCTATGAACATAGTTGAGCTAATGTCTTTGAAGTTCGAATGTGTATCTTTAGGGTATATGCTCAGTAGTGCTATTTCTGGGTCTTTGGGGAGATTGGACCCCAGTTTTCTGAGAAATCGCCATACTGCATTCCAGAGTGGCTAAACCAGCTTACACTCCCACCAATAATGAAGGATTGTTCCCCATGCTCCTCAACCTCTCCATCATAACCTGTCATCTTTGTGTTTTATCTTAGCCAATATGACAGGTGTAAGGTGGTATCTCAAAGTTGTTTTGATTTGGATTTATCTGATGGCTAAAGATATCAAACACTTTTTCAAGTGCCTTACAGCCATTTGTAATTCTGAGAATTCCCTTTTTAGCTCTGAGCCCCATTTTTTGATTGGGTTATTCAAGGTTCTGGGCTCTAGTTTCTTGAGTTCTCTATATATTTTAGAGATCAGCCCCCTGTCACTTTTAGGGTGGGTGAAAATCTTTTTTTGTAGGCTGTCATTTTGTCTTATGGAATGTATCCTTGGCTTTACAGAAGATTCTCAGTTTCAGGAGGTCCCACTTATTGATTGTCGTTTTTAGTGTCTGTGCTACTGCTATTATATTTAGGAAGTGGTCAACTGTGCCAATGCATTGGAAGATATTTCCCACTTTCTTTTCTATCACGTTCAGTGTGGTTGAGTTTATGTTAAGGTCTTTGATCTACTTGGATTTGAGTTTTGTGCAGTGTGATATGATTGGATCTATTTGCATTTTTCTACACACTACCATCCAGCTATGCCAACACTATATGGTAAAGATACTATCTTTTTTCCACTGAGTATTTTGGGCCTCTTTGTCAAAAGTCAGGTGTTCATAGGTTTTTGGGTTTATGTCAGGATCTTCAATTCGATTCCATTGATTCACAAGTTTGTTTTTATGCCAGTACCAGGCTGTTTTTATTACTGTAGCTCTATATTATAACTTATAAATTGAAGTCTGGGATGGTGATGCCTCCTGAGGTTCTTTTGTTGAGCAATATTGTTTTGGCAATCCTGGCTTTCCTATTATTCCAAATGAAATTGAGTATTGATCTTTCAAGGTCTGTAAAAAATTGTGTTGGGATTTTGATGGGCAGTGCATTGAATCTGTAGATTGCTTTTGGTAGAATTGCCATTTTTACTATGTTGATACTACCTATCCAGGATCATGGGAGAGTTTTCCATTTTCTAATATCCACTTCAAATTCTTTCTTCAGTGATTTAAAGTTTGTGTCAAATAGATCTGTTACTTCTTTTTTTATAGTTACTCCAAGGTGTTTAATGCTATTTGCAGCTAATATAAAGAATAATGTTTCCCTTATTTCTTTTTAAGCCCTTTTGTCTTTAGTATATAGGACTACTGATTTCTTTGAGTAAATCTGGCATTCTGTTACGTTGCTTAAGGTGTTTATAAGCTGTAGACATTCCCTGGTAGAATTTTGTGGGTCACTTATGTATACAATCATATCATCTGCAAATAGAGATAGTTTCACTTCTTCTTTTCCAGTTTGTATCCCTTTAATCTCCTTTTGTTCTCTTATTGCTTTAACTAAAACTTTGAGGACTATATTGAATAGATAAGGGAAGAGAGGACATCCTTGTCTAGTTTCTGATTTTAGTGAGATTGCTTTTTTTTTTTTTTTCTCCATTATGTTTGATGTTAGCTGTTGGCTTCTTGTAAATTGCCATTATTATATTCAGATATTTTTCCTGTATTACTGATCTCTCCAGGGTTTTTTTTATAAAGGAGTGTTGAATTTTGTCAAAGGTTTTTCAGTGTCTAAGGATATGATCTTATGTTTTCTTTCCTTCTGTTTGTTTATGTGATGGATGACATTTACGATTTTTCGTATATTGAACCATACCTGCATTTCTGCAATGAAGCCTTTTTGATCATGGTGGATAATATTTTTTATATGTTGTTGTATACGGTTTGCCAGAATTTTGTTGAGAATTTCAGCATCAATATTTATGAGGGAAATTGCTCTGAAATTCTCCTTCTTAGTTGTGTCTTTGAGTGACTTGGTTTTAGGGTAATTATGGCCTCATAAAAATAGTTTGGCAATATTCCTTCAGTTTCTATTGTGTAAAACAGTTTGAGGAGTATTGATAATAGCTCATCTTTGAATGTCGGGTAGAACTCTGAAGTGAAACCATCTGGACCTGGGCTCTTTTTACTTGGGAGACTTTGAAGGACAGCTTCAATTTCCTTAAGGGTTATTGGTCTGTTTAAGTATTTAATCTGATCCTGATTTAATTTTGGTAAATTATACCTGTCCAGTGAGCTGTCCATTTTTTTCTAAGTTTTCCATTTTTGTGGAGTATAGATTTTCAAAGTATGAGTAGATAATCTCTGGATTTCATGGGCGTCTGTTATTATGTCCCCTTTTTGATTTCTGATTTTGTTGATTTGGATACTCTCTTTCTACTTTTTGGTTAGTTTGGGTAAGGGTTTGCCTCCAGCAAAGACAAGGAACAAAATGCTAAGCAAATATCATTATTTCCTCTCCTGCTACCTTTAGTAGCTGAAATCATCATATTTAGGTATACCACCAAAGGGCTCATTTCCTTTTTCCTAGGTATGAAGACTTTCAATAAATCTTATTAATATTGCCCATAGACTCAGGCTAAATAAAGTCTTGTCCCTTTAATGAGCTTGAAAACAAACAGTGCAGTAGCAATCTCATCTACTGCCCAGTCCTGCTTTTTTCTTTACCTCTAAAGTCAGATGTTATTTCCTGGAATCTTTCATGAGATCCAGTCAATTCTTTGATGCCCATCTTCATCTGCCTTTTCTTTGTAATTTAGGTAAAGTTCATAGATTCTACAGTACAAATACTAACACTGCTGTATTTTGCAAACTTGCTGCTTTGACTTACATTTCAAAAGTGAAGAATTGGAATTTTTTCTTTTCTGTCTGCTTTTGCTTTGTCATCCTGGCACTTAGAGAATCTAGCTGCTGAGTTAATGACAAGTGAAAGTGAAACAAGAGAAATTTCTTGGAAAAATGCAGATTGGAAAATACAGTGAACAATAGAACATGAAAATTTTCTTATACTACATTTTCCTTGAAAACATCTCCTGCATATTGCTCTGCAGCTGGTCTAGTTTTCAGCATAAAACATTTTGACTTGTCCCTATGGGCATCTTACTTGATTCATGTCTAAAGAGGAAATTATAGAAACTAAGTGATAAAATCATAATGAGCCATAAAGAAGATAATTTTTCACAAATATAATTTCAAGTTGAGAGCATGCTGTTAATATAGCATTGTATTATCTAATGTGTTTAGCTGGCATATTGAAATACACCTAGCTTTACTCACCTGTTCCCTTACTATAGCCTTCCTTATGTAATTGGATCTGTGTTAAAACACTAAATCAATAATGCTAGTTGAATAACTGAATGGATTATCATGTTCCATCTTATCAGAGTGAATATTAGTATTCAGCTTTACTAACTCAATATTCAGGATCCCTCAAAAACTCTTTTTCAATATTTAATGTCTTATGCTTATGCAGCATTATTATTTGCTCACAAATCTATAATCAGACCTTTTCATCAGAACTGCTGGCTCTCCATTAATGACACAGAGTATTATTAATTTTGAAATTCTGGCAAGTAGCTTAAGCTTGTTTTTAACTAGGTCTTATAACATAGTTCATTTCTATTAATTTACGTGGTTCCATGTGGCTTGACTAGCCTTACTTTGTAATGCCCATGCTGCTTGTTCTGTATTCAGTTGGTGACTCTCTGTAGCTCAGCCCTTCCTCCCAGAATCCTCTCTGTGCCTAGCTATTGGCTGTTCAGCTTTTTATTAAACTAATTTGAGTGACTAATCTTTACCATATACAAAAATATTATGCCACAACACAAATCTTCTCTGGGCACAGAAGAATTTGTAATTAAGTTCTTCCTGCCTATAATGAAACTCATATCACATTCTGAAAAAATATTAATGAAGGGTAGGAAAATATTGCATGTAGTAGAATGTGTTTCAAAAGTCTCTAGGCAGAATTTTCAAATCAAACAATTCTCTAACAGCATTTCAAGTGAAAATAATAAACCATACATTGAATAGACCTTCATAATGTTCAACTTTTGTTATTTCACTTCAATGTCTTTGTGAGATTTGTCCTTATGAAATGATGAGAAAGTTCCCATGGAAAAAGACTCTTCAAATAATTGCCTTCACTTTGAAATTTTAAATAATAATTGTTTCTAGCACTTATCTCACATTAATTTTTCCATTTGTTTTCACCTGCTTTAAAAAAAGACATTTTATTCAATATTCTTAAGACATAATATAAAGGGAAATGTAACAACTGATAAAAGTATCTCTGGTGAAAAGTAAAATTAAGAATGATAAAGCAAGTGTGACAGAGCTCTAGGTTAAGCCTTGGCTTTGTTATGTGCACAGCTGTTTAAATATAAGAAGGGTCTCTTTCACTGGCTGGGACTCTTTCTATAAGCTTAAAATGTACCCATAAGTTAGTGAAATCATACTTTCAATTAATACAAACAAAACCTAAAATTAGATTAAACAAACAAGAAATGAAAACTTCAAAATATACCTTCAAATGAAACTTACAACCTTTTCTGGTTCTTGTCTCGTTGGAGACAGGATGGGTTTCTTGTTGGATGTCCTTATCACCTTTTAATTGAAGAAGCCTGTCCAAGTTTCATTTTCTTGTACTATATTGCTTAGTGTGGGATACTTCTCTGTGATGTTTGAAGGATTTTGTTGGAACCCAACAGTGATTGTAATTATATTTTTCAGGTAGCTATTTGCCTACCTGTGGTCTATAAACATCAGTATTTTGACATTACAACCACTGAAATCTATGGTCAAATTTTTTCCTCTTAAATACAGTTGGAAATATTGCTTCAGCCAATGAAACACCTCACCAGTAATGCTAAATAAGTTTCTTTTGCCCAACCTTAAAGATGTTAATTACTTCTACCTATCCTCTTGAAAACATCCCTTTCCATGTTTTAATCACTATCTATGATCCGCACAATTAGCAAAGGTTCTCAAAGACAGGATTTAATAGCTGCTGACAGCCTTGACAAAGTCAACAGCTGACACACATTAACTTTTTTTTTATGAAAGTGAGCTGCCCTGTTTGAGCTGTTCTTGCTGAGAGGTATGGTATGGTGAAAGTTATATCCGTGTCTGTTCTTTACCCAAATGGAATATTTGTGAGCAAAGTAAATTATTGCTATCACTCTAATCCACTGAATTTTGAAGCAGTTTGATAGCAGTTACTAATCAGAACGACACTATATCTATTAAATGCATTTCAATATCCCTGATATACTTATTCTTGTTGGTGATGCAATGATGTCCCCAAGTCATGTTGAAGTAGCATCTTCAATTGATTCAAAAACAATAATACTATTTGACATGGAGTTTAGAAGTATCAGCTTGCCATAATTTGGATGAAAAAATGAAATATATTTATTTTTTAATACTGACTTTGCTTGCTTCAAAATGATATTGTATCTTGCTTAGTATCTTACAACCTTTGAAATATGTATAATAAAATATATAAGAGTACATAATTTTACTATCAAAACAGATAACCATTAATGACTAAATAATTAAGATTGAACCTGAGATATGCAGACCTTTGAAAATATATTTTTCCACTTCCTTTCTGCTTAGACTAGACAAAACATCTAACTAACCTTATCAGAATCCTAATGGTGACACTATATTATGTGAACTTATGACAAGAGGAACATCAGTCAAACTGATTGCAGAGCAAATCCAGAGCTTTCAAGACAATCTGTTCAACAGTTACATATTGTGAGTGTTAAAGTACCTCTCAGACTGTGTGAGTCTCAGTGTATCTCAAGGGTACACTCTCTACATGGACCATCAGGCTGGCCTTCTCTCAGAGGTGAGGAACTTAGAGTATTTTAAGGAAGACATTGTACAGCATGAAATTTCAGCTATCAAAGTTGAGATGTGAGCTCTTTCTGCCTGTGTCTAATAGCAGATATTCACTTAACTCAAATAGCATACATTCTAGCTTTGAGTGGCTATACAAAAGCATGGGACATGTATTGTTTCATATTCTACAGTTCCTGGTCTATCAACCCTAACTGAGGAATATGTCTCACTAGGTGTATCATTTCTTGTGAATTCTGATTTCTCTTGTCTATTATTTTAAAGTTCTTAAAGAGAAATTATTTTATGTATCTCTATATTTTCTTAATAAAATATATCAACTAAAATAAAACACAACATACATAGATATATTTGAATAAGAAACCAAATAAAAAGTCTGAAAGACTCTTTAAAATTATTTTATAACAATACAATATTGCCCTCTTATTTTCAATACCAAGCAATATCTCACAAGATTATGGGTTGTCAAATTTTCTCCTGCGTTAGCTTTGCCTAAAACTAAAGACTAGAGAAATATATCATTTATTCAATTTGGAGTACAGATGCAGGTCATATCTATACCTACACCAAGAAATAACATAAAGTTAACTTTTACCATGCAAAAAAAAAGAGAGTATAAACCAAACTGTAAAGCCAAGTTTTAGTAGTTATATTGATATCTTATGAGAGCCAATGTATTTTGAGTAGATTAATGCTTGGCAACTGTTATGTACATGAGATTGTGTAAATTAATATTTCAGATGACTAAAAGAATGATTAAGCCTATATATGTAGCTTAGTATTACATCTTATGTGACAAGGGCTCTGGGTTCAACAGTGAGCACTACGAAATATAACAATGAGTAATTTCAAATTAATCTTATGCAGAAACATGTACTACTTTATGTTTTGTTTTGTATTTTTATAGTGTGGATATATACTGAAAGAGGTACAATTTCAGGTCTACCAAGGCTGTTTTCTCATCTCAGTATTGTCAACAGTCCTCTTAGAAGTCTGCTCTTTCCATTTATTCATACATAGGGAACACTAATATTTTCAGAATACATTGTTTCAGCATATCCTAAAAATAGGTCTAATGTCAAGAATTCTAATTTTCTTTCTGAGTTTCATTACAAATATTGATGAAAATGTCTCAATTCTGGAAATGTTTGCCCCTTATTCGAATATTGACTTCAATAACATCATGATTGTCATTTACCACAGTTAATAAGAATTATTCTATTTAGATGTTTAAGAGGCTTTTTTCATTTCCTTCATCAGGTTCCATCATAAATGGCTTAATCATTCAGAAGACATTACTGAATTAGATTGTATTAACTGCATAATAACAGAAGAAAAGGGCAATATGGAAACAAGCCAAATGCTATTAGGAAGGGACTAAGTTCATTCCCTGTAATTCCTCTGCTGATGTGTTGAAATTGCTAACCAGAATTTCTTGTCAGTCTTACTCATTGACCTCTTCATGTTAGAAATGAACATTTATATTTTTGAATTATAAAGCATAGCCCTATGTCTGAATGCAAAAGTGGAATGCTTAGGTTAGGTTTCAATATTAATATGAGGAACAAAAGAAGGTATGTACTTGCTTGAGTCTTTTCCTGGAGAAACTGCGCAATGCTCTAATTTTCTCCTTACCTGAAATCAGCAAAGAAACAAAGTATCAATTCTACTAAACCAGCAATAACAACCAATAGTTTTCCAGGGCTAGTTTCAAGAGAAAGAGTGGTGGCTTACTCACAAAAGTAGGATGACATAAAGGGAGTTGCATCTCTGGGAATTATAGAACACAGGTAATGACACAAAAGCTACAGCTTAGGGCCTGTCTGCATGGTTTTCACTATGCTCCATAGGTGTGAGGGCCAGGCAGCTTCATTCTCTCTAGAAAATATTTCCTCTATAAATTTGAGGTGGGGTCCTTCATTGCTTGTTAGTATCAAAAACTTTTGGAGATATGTGAATTCTTTTCTTACTGCATTTCATGAGCCTTCTGTCTTCTTCCTAGAGGAAATGCTTCCACTTAGGATGTTCTGTGCCTTCAGGAGCATCCCTCCAGAATACTATGTTTCAGTTCAGATTATTGTCTACAATACTAGACAGAGATTTGTTGCTGTTGGCATTGCTCTGTAGATTGAACCCAGAGCCTTGCACATGGTAAGAAAGTGATATCACATAATACTGGGTGACAGCCTCTGCCAACAGAAACGTTATCATTATCCTAACATATACTATAGGAAAATGTTTTCCCCAATGAAGATGAAGATTGACTGATAGTCATTAATGAGAATTTTAAAAAGATGGAAATCTATAGGGCTGATGATTAAGATTAGATTAAAATTATCACTTATTTAAAGGGCTTTTTTATAAGAAGCAAAAGTGCCAGACTAATTTGTTTATGTCCACAATTTCAAAGGAGAAAAATTAAGAGTTTTAAACTCACTTTCTTATCTACTTATTTCATATACACACATCTATATATTACATATGTGACTGATTCCCAACCTGCTCAGCTTGTTTTAACAACTTGTGACCAGGGGCCCAGGGCTGCCAGGGCAAATGGACTTTTTCGAGATCCTACTTCTCCTTGCTTCTTTCATACTGAACCTCTTACACCTGAAGCACTGTCTGATGTTATTTTAGTATCAGAAACTGATATATCCAGATAAAACCACTGCCTTCACTTACTTCATCTGTTCTCTCCTACCACCAGCTCACACTCCACCTCTGTGCCCTTCCTACATCTATACCAAATACCCTGCTTTCTCATATTCCTCTTGGTCTCTCTCACTTCTCTCATAAAGAAAATCTTTATACCTGATTTTCTTTCTTGAAAAGAGTATTTTATTGCTATTTTGAATCTTGAATCTTTCAGAATTTACTTTTGAGCTTTTTTGTTTTTGCTACCTAATAAGCATAAGAGAAGAACGTACCTTAGCCAAAGACCTCCTATTTTGATTTTATACAGTGAACAGTGTTCTGCATGTCTTTAAGAGTTTGGTAATTGTTGTAATAAACCTTTTTTATTTCTTTTTGCCATCCAAAATCTTATTACTGACAAATTCCTTAGAAAATTGGGACAGAATATAAATCAGTAAATAAGTAAAGGGATTCAGAATATGATGAGTACCACAGATGTCATAGTCAATGCAATTGAACAGAAGAAATTGAGAAGCTATTCATGTGCACAGTCAGAGAAGGCTTCCTGAAATACATTAAATTTGAGTAAAGACTAATTTTTCTTAATAATTAAATTTATTCATTTATTTTACATCCTACTACAGTTTTCCCTAACTCCCCTCCTCCCATTTCCTCCCCCTAACTTTCCCTAATCCATTCCTTCTCTGTTACTGTTCAGAAAAGGGCAGGCCTCCAATGGATGCCAACAAATGACACATCAAGTTGAGGCAGGACTAAGCTCCTCACCTTGTATTAAGGTTGAGTAAAGCAATCCAGTATGAGGAATAGATTACTGAAAGCTAGTCAAAGATTAGGGACAGGCCCTGCTCCCCCAAGTAAACCAAGCTACACAATTGTTATATATATGAAGGGGGCCTAGGTTGGTTTCATCCTGGATTCCAGGTTGTCAGCTAAGACTCTCTGAGATCCTATGACACCAGGTTAGTTGTTTCTGTGGGTTCCCTTGTAATGACCTTGACTCCCCTAGCTAGAATAATCCCTTCTCCCTCTCTTCCACAGGATTCCCTGAGGTTGACCCAATGTTTGACAGTGGATCTGTGCATCTGTTTCCATAAGTCACTTGATGAATTCTCTCTGAGGACAATTGGGGTAGTCACCAATCTGATTACAGGAGATGGCCATCTCAGGCTACCTACCCACAATTGCTAGGAGGCTTAGCTAAAGAGAAATTTTATTTGAATGTAAACATTGCCTATAAAAATGTATTTGTGCACAATATGAATAAAATGTTCATCCATTTTGGGGCAGTGCCCAGGTGGGATAAGAAAAGTAGGTAAGTATCAAACCCTATAGGCTTCTACAGGCAGGAAGAAGAGGGCTCCATTTGTCATCAGTTGTTCATCATCGGTGTGTTTAACAACACACCATATATCTGGATAACATCAATTTCTAATTTCACTAGAGAGAGAAGTGCAGATACTTAGTGACTGATGAGTTTGGGCAAAGCCAGAGAGTAACTGTACAACATAACAAATATTCAGAACATATCATATTTTGTAGCATCTGTGTGCTACAAAATTTGGAAAGTGCTATAGGCTTCTGTGAGATGGATATTATTATGTATATTCAACAAAAGCAAAACTGACTCTCAAGAATTGTGAAGTATTAACACTAAGTATATAAATGTTAAGTCATGATCCCAAGCTCACCCAAAACTCTAGTTGATTAGAGTCATGTAAAAATGTACCTTCTGTCTAGACTTCAGCTGACTTAAGATATGTCTGGTACTGTGTACTTCATGCTTCATACTTCATACAGCTTCTTGGGGTCAAAGAATCATTAGAGATATGGTTCTTGTTCTGAAAATGTTTCATAGTCACCCAAAAGATGTTACATTAACAAAACCAGTACCACTTGTCATGAATCATTTTCCTACTAGCACATATCTGGCCCTGGAGTTCATCTTACTTCAGTTACTAATGCACAAATAGGTCCTGTTTTCTTTATGTGTTCCTTCCCTTATCACATTTTACTTGTTAATCATGTGATAATATAAATGTTGGCATGATGTAGAGAACTAATAAATGAACATGTTGCATAGACAAAGAATACCAGTTTCAATTGCATATGAAAGAAAACACACTTTCTTGGTTTATCTGATATTTGTTTGGCTTTATAAGACAACAAGCTATTCAGCAAGAGGCAGGCAGAACTTAACCTAATATAGAAGAGTTTATTCCTAGGTACATTTATGAGAATATTCCTCTATTGCTTCCTCTAATCCTATGATGGATCTGATGCCACTAAAACTTTTGATTCTTCACTTTCTCATCCAGAGTATAATTCTTTCAGTATATGGCATATTAGAGATTTATATCAGATAGGATTGGCAATAGCCTTAATCTTATAGAGTGTGATTAATGTCAAGATAACCATGTCATTTGACTACTTTATAATTAGTAACTCAGCAAATAAAAAGGCCATGGAGCACGAGACATAACTGTAGAGACAGCACAGTAGGTAAGGTGCTCACTGTAAGAGTATGGATGGCTTCCCAGGAAACCATTTTTGAAAGCCAGACATCATGGCTCAAACTTTTAATCCCAATGATGTGGAAAGAAAAATAGGGTAACCGTATGGTTCATGGGCTAACCATCCTAGCCTCCACAGAAAGTTTTGAGCCAGTGGGAGAACTTGACTCAGAAAACAAGATTATGGGGGGCTGGAGAGATGGCTCAGCGGTTAAGAGCACCGTCTGCTCTTCCAGAGGACCCGGGTTCGATTCCCAGCACCCACATGGCAGCTAACAACTGTCTGTAGTTCCAGTTCCAGGCAAACACCAAGGCAAATAAATAAAGTTTTTTTTAAAAAAAAAAAAAAAAAAAAAAAAGATTATGTGCTGGACAGAAGGTCCAGAGGATAAAGTACTAATGAGCATAAGGATCTGAGTTCAGATCCCCATCACCACTTTAAAAGCTGAATGGGGTCTTGTACATCTATGATGCCAACACTAGAAGCTTAAAACAGGATCACTGGATCTTTCTGGCCAGCCAGTTTAGTCAAAACATTTAGCTCAGATAGACTATCTAGTCTGAGATACCTAGTCTCAGAACCATAAGGTGGAGAATGATAGAGAAAGACAACTGACATTGACCTCTGGCTTCTTTACTCACAAGTTAAAATGCATATATAGATAAATACCACACATACACACACAAACACACACACACACACACACACACACACACATCATACAAAAGGAGAAGGATGAAGGGGCAGGAGGAAAAGAGAGGAGAAAACAAGGTGAAAATAGAGAAAACACACCAAACCCAAATTTACTGCTAGTCTATAAATGTATACCTACATGCATGTACATGTGTACCATATATAGATGTGTGTGTATAACTTCATATATATGCCCATACACATAAACACAGAAATATAGGTAAAGATTAGGTAAGTATAAATATCTTAAAACTGAGGCAAGAAGATATTTTTTAAAGAAATGAGTCAATTTGATATATGATATCTTGTTTGATTTTATGATAAAAATGATTCATAGTGGTTTTTGTATATAAACATACTTTCAGGCATGTGTATACCTCCGAACACATGCTACATTTGCCTTTATATAACTCTATACATACATAAGGACAATACATTTATATGCATATAAAGCAATAAAAATACACATTCTCATTTTCTTAGCATTGTAAACAGCTTTGGAAAGTTCCTCATGTAGTTTTTCTTTATTTTTCTTAGTTTTCTCTATTGATATAAAATATTACATCATTTCTCTCTTTCTCACTCTAAACCCATATGCCTCCCTTGTTGTAGCTCAAATCCACAACCTCATTTTAATTTAATTGTAGTTAATTTATACTGCCTATATTCCCTCAAATTGCAATCCCAAAATATAGAGTAGATTAAGATAAACAGACAAGAAAGAGAAATCCCTTGACAAGAGAGCAGGAGTTTTCTCCAGGATTGATGTAAAGTAGATGTGTTCTTGTCCATCATTTATAGATGCTTATAGATGGGAGTGTTGGGTTATGAATCAAATGTTCACTAAAAACCTTTTGCATTGTATTTCCAGAAGCCAGTTTTCTATCCATAACCCTGTTTACCAGAACAAAATAGTTTTTGTTCTCAGCAGCTAACCTGAGACTAGGCAAGCATAATACTGGTTTTACTTGAGGAAAGTCCATAAACCATAAGTTTAATAATGGAAATCAATCATACCTGTTGTATTTGGTTTTCTTTTTTCCTTCTTCTTTTCACATTATACATTTGTTGGGGAGACCAGTATGCCTACAAGGGACTTCAGTAAGAACATGCAGTTTACTTTTAGAGCCAGAGGTCTTATCAGACTTGTTTGGCCTCACATTTTGCTTGTTTTGATTTTCTGTTTAGATGTTTAGGAAACAAAAATTTATTCATTTAAAGTATATAATTCTGTAAATAAAAACAAAAGTTTCATAATCAAGGAGCTACCAAAAGTTAAGTAAAAGACAATTTTAAATTGCACCACTTTCTGCTAAGATAAGTCTTTTTTAGAATTCCTTTGCTAATTAAAATTACCAAGAGTCAGTTCAAGTAAGTCCTAGCATTGAACAGTGTTTTCTGAATCAGTGAAGTTAAACATTACTCTAATCATGTACAACAAAGTTTAAAGCATGCTTGTTCTTCCTACATAGTTAAATGCAAGTGATTTGACTTTTAAAGAATCATAACAATACCTTGCTATGTGGTTTGTTATGTTGCATGTTTTAAAAACACAGTGTCATACAGTCTGTCTCTTTCCATGTTCCTTACTTCCTTTAAGCACCCATTTCAGTTTCCTCATTTTTTCTTTCTTACCTTAGCTTTCATATTCTTGAATTCTATCTTAAAACTAAATTTATGGACTGACATCAAAAATGTTTACAAAAAATCACTGGACAGTTTGTGGTGCATGCCTCCAGTCCCAGCACTGAGGAGGCAGAGGCAGGCGGAGCTCCAGGAGTTGGGGGCCAGGATATGTGGGGCTACCCCTACACAGAGAAACCCAGTCTTGCAAAACAAAAAGATGTAATCCAAAATCCAAAATGCCTACCTAACTTGATGAAAAAGTAAGAACAAAGCTATATATGTACACATTTAGGATTTCTGTTTAAGTGATCTCTCCATTCAACATAAAACGCTACCTTCTAAATATTCCACAGAGACATTCCAAAAAACAACATTTTTTGGTACGTTCTGTGTACCTATTTCTAATACCTCAGTTGTAGGCTCCAGAGTCCTCTCAATGTGAAGAAGCCCTGTGTACCACACCATTGTAAGATGGACTCATAAACTTAGCGATGTTTTGGTAAGTTTCTTCACCTCACCCTTCTCTTTGTTCTCTTTTCCCATCCCCTCTCTAAAGGACATGTGTGAGAAGGAGTGCACTCTTTAAACTAACAAGTAACAACAGCTTTTGAAAAGTATAATCAAGAGAGAAGAAAACTACTATCCAGGCTATGTTTTCATAATTTAGAATTTTAAATTGTCATATCAATAAGAAAATCCTAAAATAGAAAGCATTTTTTGTTATGTCCAGATCTCAACCCACAGAAAGATCACCAAAGCCAGAAATGTCCAAAATGCAAACAGCAAGGTTTATTGGCAGCACAATACAAGCCAGACAGGGAGCATACTTCAAGCTTCTGTGACAACAGAGCAGGAAGTAGCTGGTGCCCTTAGCTACAAGGTTTTTGCTTGTTTTTTTTTTTTGTTTTTTTTTTGTTTTGTTTTTTGTTTTTTGTTTTTTGTTTTAAATAGGAAAAAGCTACAACAAAGTTGGTTGCTTGTGGGGGTATACTGCTTGGCTTGTGTTTAGGGTCTTTCTGTCCCAGAGTATCTTTGGACCCCACCTGGATTGACTCCACCAGGACCCTACCTGGGGTGGCTGGTTTTTCCCAGAACTAGGCAAGTGAGAATCTATTCCTTTCAGACCTGGGTTGATGTCTTGGCTGATCTCCCAGAGCTGGGTAGGTATTCTTCTCTCAGAACTGGGGAGGCCCCCTGCTACGTCTATTCTTTTAGGACATGCTCTTTTCCCAGGTCTGATCTGGCATGACTATTCTTCTCCCACACCTGGCAGCATGCATCCCCCTCCTTTTTATAAAGTAGCTACTAGAATGCAAAATGAGATTCCTTGAGCTAAGTTTTCTTTCTTCATTTTTCTTATAAACAACAGGTTTTATTTTCCTTTAGGAATACATATAGATGCATCTGAATGCAGAGATCTTATGACAAATTAACTTGTATGAAAATGTTTATAGTCCACACATAGAGATTAGATAAAATTAAAATGTTAAAATTCAAAATTAATTAAAATTTTATTTACTAATTAGATTCAAATCAAGCATGATAAAAGCAGACTTTGAACTGGATTATACCTCAGGTGTAATTGTCTATTTCTCTTAGATTTAAAAAAAATAATTGCAAAGTACTTGTGTGTTTTTCATCAGCCTATTTTATTATACAAGATGGAATATATCTGGGGTGAGATATTCCTAATCCTTATAAATACTCTATTTTTGTCAGTCTAAAATCTAAACTAAATCTAAGATGAGCTTGGATTTTTCATGTTTGTGTTTTGATATATATTGTTTGGTTGCTATTAGGTCCCAAAGAAACAGGGGACAAATGACTGAGGTGCATATTAACATATGGAATCCAGGCTCCATAAAAGTACCTGTTAACCCAGTTCTGGCTCCACAGGACTTTCACCTCTATCCTCTATCATTCACCTCCCCAGGCTGAACTTCCTCTCCCTTCCCCATGCTTCTCTTTCCTATATCACCTCAGTTGTTTTTGCTACAGTCTATCTTGATTCTTCTTTTCTCTTGGCTTCTCTCTTGGCTCTCCTCATTGTCCTAGGCTCCTCTTCATCTGTTTGCCCTGTTTCTCTTTCTTCCTTTTTCTCTCTTGCTTTTCCCTTTTCTCTCTCCTCTCATAGCCAGGTCAGAATGGACCATTCCAGATGCTGTGTTCTCCCTCATATATGTCCACAATAAAGTCCTTCTTTGAAACCATCTCTGGGATCGGTCAGGTCCTCATCTTCATTCTGTTGTCTTTCTGTATTTGGTTAGACACAATTTAGTTAAAACATTCATCATACACACTTATCAGATGCACTCTAGTTTTAAGAACAGCTAAACATATCTTCAAAAAATTACCACTGTAAAAATGTCTCTAGACAATGTTTATATTCATTTGATAAACTGCATATTTGCTGACCTAGGTGGAGCAGTAAGTAACACCACTTATCTGCAAAGTCTCCTCGATTCTATGAGTTCTGAAGATCTTCTAAGAACTGCTAAAACACTTGATAAGATTAATTCTTAATTTGTAATGGAAACAAATGGTCTTTGTCACTCCCTATAATTGAAGAAATCCTTTAAACTTCTCATACCATCTGCGATTCAATTCCACATAAAATTTAATTTCAAACATATAAACTTAATTTGGCCTCCTACCTTGGAATTTTCCAGTAATATAGATTCACGACAAAGCAGTTAGTTTCTTGGGGCTGACCTCCTGTACCTCTATGCTTGGAAATCTTGGATTTTCTTGCACTTGTTCCTCTCATTCAAGTAATCTACATCTACTCTCCCAACAGATATTGTTATTCACTGTGCAGCAGAAACGGATCACAAAATACAATGAAACCCACTTTAAGGATTTATTTAGTGAGGGAAGGTAAATAGAAAAGCTTGTGACAAACCTGTCCAGAAAGGGAAAATGCTAGAAAAAGGTAGGAATGGGCAAAGAAGACTCTTTTAAAGGTAATTCAGCCCTTGTACATAAGGACTTACATAATGATATTGCTCATGCTCATAGATTACAAAAGATTTAAGGCTCTAGACTTACTAAGTATTTTGCCTGGATGCTGATAGGGCATGCATGTGACCCCAGAAGTTGCTAGGGGAGTGCTAAAACCTGGGGTGATTAACAGCCTGAATATTGACAGCCAGTACATGGTCCCAGAACATGTCGGAAGTCCTAACAGATATTGCTTAGAATATTTAATCATCAAATTTTCAAAATAGGTTTTCTTTCAAACTATATACTCTGATTATGATTTCTCCTTGACCAGCTCTTCCAAGATTCTTATTAACTCCACTCCCACCCACATGCAAACCCTTAGAAAACTAACAGCCATTTAAAGAATAATAATAAAACAAAACAAAATCAAACTAGAAAAGAACAAAAACAAACAAAAACCCAAAGAAAAAGCACAAGAAACACATATAGGCATATAAATACATACATTCATTAAAACATGGTTCTTATAAAAACATCAAAACTAAAAACATTATATTTATATGCCAAGAAACTGTAAGGAAAAATAATGAAATAAAACGAAATAAATGCCCTGACAGAATGACCTCTAAAGATGCAGTGGAGTTGGTTTTGCATTCATCATTTACCACAGGCCCAGTGAGACACAGTTGCAAAGAATTATAAGTGATTATCAATTGGAAATAGCTTCTAGGTTACAACTAAGGGTCCGTGTCTACTTTTCCTTTCAGTGTGGGAACTCCATATGGCACAAGTTCAGGCAGGCCTTGTAAATACCACCACAGTCTGTTTGCATTCATGTATACATTGGTCCTGCTATGATTAGAAAGCCTTGTTTTCTTGCCTTCCTCCATCTACTCTGACTCTTACATTCTTTCTGCCTTTACTTCTCCTGGACTCCTTGAGCCATGAAGGTAGGAATTTGATGGAGTCGTTGTATTTGGAACTAAATATTCCAAGGCTTATTACTCTCTGAACATTTTCTAACTGTGGGCTCTTTACTTGTTACCATCTGCTAAAGGAGGAAGCTTTTCTGATGATAAATTGAGAAAAATACTAATATATATATATATATATATATATATATATATATATATAGCATAATGTCATTAGAGTCCTTTTATTGCTATGTTCCTTTTGCAGGAGAGTAGTTGAGAGAGAGAGAGACAGAGAGTGAGAGAGAGAGACAGAGAGAGAGACAGAGAGAGACAGAGAGAGAGAGACAGAGACAGAGAGAGAGACAGAGAGAGAGACAGAGAGAGAGAGAGAGAGAGAGAGAGAGAGAGAGAGAGAGAGAGAGAGAGAAGAGGAGAGGAGAGGAGTTGGAGCCTAGTTGCCCCAGCAGGCAAGGAACAAAAATGTCATGAAGACATGGTAGGCAGTGGTCAGTGCTGATGGGATCCGCAGACTCTTTATGCAGGCAGTGCTTGACATTAAAAATTTTATTAAAAAGAAGGAGAAGAGGGGGAAAGAGAAGAAAGTGGAGCTAGGATCAACCTTATGTTAAGAGGAAAAGAAAGGGTGGAAGAGATTCAGTGCAGGTAGGAGTCTTTTCTTAAAGGGAACTTTCACAAAATGACATTGGGATGCTGGGTGAGCCAAGGTATTCCTTGCTTATCAGTCTGGACTCCAGGAAGTGGTTCTGAATGTTAACAAGTAGTATTTGCTTTTTCCCTGGGTCCCTAGTCTACCTAGTCTTTGGTTCTTGCCTATCCATACAGTGTCTAGGTTGGGTTCCATTTCATGAAATGGGTCTTAAATACGATTAGATATTGGTTAGTTTATTCCTATAAACTTTGTACCAATATTGTACTAACTCATCTTGCAAGCAGGTCATTTTTATAGATTGAAGAGCTTGTAGCTCAATTGATATTATCTTTCTACTTTGGTAGTAGTATACAGAGGACCTTCCAGTACCAAAAATAGTAGTCAACAGTGTTGAAAGCTCTAGGTTAGCACCAACTCAACTTTTCCATATCAGTGAGTTGTGCAGGTATTGTCTCCCTTAGTTTGTGAATAACCAATAGGTTTGGTAACAGTCTAGTTGTTTGGGGATTCCTATAGATCCACTTGGCCAACAACTTGATTAGGTATAACCCAGTACCAGCACTAGAAACTTCATTTGGTGAGGAGAGATATCCCCTTTGGGGCTCAGTCTACTCCACTATTAGACAAGTTAGTTTAGATCACTTTCATTTATGTATATACTTCAGAAAGACTTTGCTATAGTAGGTTATATATGACCCTCAAATGGCCCTTAGTTTTATCTGTTCCTCCCTGTACTTCCTCTCTTGCTCCCGTATTTCTTCCTTCTCCCGATTTTATCCTCCTATCCCTGGCTACCCTTACCTTGCCCATCTTTACCTATCTATTCTATTTACCCTTCTTTGGGAAATTTATTCATCCCCCCTTTATTTCCTTACCTCTAACCTAACTTCTGTGGTTCTATAGATGGTAGTTCATGTATCGAAGACTTAACAGATAATATCTATATTAAAAACAAATACATATCTCATTTCTCATTTGGAGTCTGAGTTACCTCACTCAAGATAATTTTTTCTAATTCCTATTCCATTTACCTGTGAATTATATGGTTTCTCTTTATTTATTTCTTTGAAATGGCTGAGTAATTGTGTGTAAATGTCCACATTTTCTTTACCCATTTATTCAATGAAAGGCATCTAGGATGCCAGGATGTTTCCAATTTCTGGCTATTATGTATAAAATTGTAATAAACATGGTTGAGAAAGGGTCTTTGTAGTTGATGAAAGGTCCTTTGGGTGTATAGCTAGATTCCAACTTAGATCTATTTCTAGCTTCTCAAGGGACTGCTATGCTGGATTTCATATTGGTTGTATTTGTGCACTCCCCACCAGCATGTGTCTAACTCACTTTTTCTACAACAGTTGATAGCCTTTCTAACGCATAGATCTTGTCTACTAAGAATTTTTTTTAAGTTTTCCTTAGTTAACAAAATTAAGTTACAATAGTCTAGAATGTCTACACACTTCTTGAGAAGCATCTAAAATTCCTGAGGAAAAAAAATATTTTCAATATCACTTTAAATGTATCAATGAACATACAGGGAACAATTTACCAAAGACAAAAACCCAGCCAGGCAAGCTGAGCATGAACACCACAATTGCTACTGAAAACCTTTATGGAATCAGTGAAATTAATTCAGAGGACTCTCATGTAGCAAGAGCCTAATGAGGGCACAACCTATATAGAGCAGTAGTATGGGGATTTCCACTCTAAAGAATGTACTAGAAAAGTAAAACAGCAATAAATTTTCTCTGCCTTCTCATACTTCCTATAAAGAACACAAGGAATACCACCCACTTAACAGACTTTGAGAAGTACCTAGAACAGAATCATTTTAGAATTTCCTTGAAAATACAGGAATAAATTCCAAAGCTCAGACAAATAGCTACATCTTCAGCTTCTGAATTTAATATTTTTCCAAATATATTTTAATATTGTTTTACTTTATTATTAAAAATGACAGGATATTTTAGAACTAATAGTGAATGACTAAGTAGTTATGTAAATTAAGCAGTGTACATCTGTTGTTCAGTCTAATCACCTGTGTCCTAGCGTTTGGTCTTGCCACTGTGAGTTGTTGTTAGGTAACATCTTCATTCCTATTCTTAGTGCTTATACATAAAGTGAGACTGTTTTGCATCTACTCACCCACTTCTATGTCAAATGCAGTTCAAGATCTGGTAGTGAGAAAATCCATTTTAAAGACTTTTGAATATACCAAAGCATTAAAAATGTTTCAAATAGTTGATGGTTAAAGATGATAGATTGATAGATAGAAGGTAGCTAGATAGATAGACAGAATATATATATATATATATATATATATATATATATAGAGAGAGAGAGAGAGAGAGAGAGAGAGAGACAGACAGACAGACAGAGAGATCGATAGATAGATAGATAGATAGATAGATATAACAGATGATAGATATATGGATAGATAGATAGATAAACAGATAAATAGTTATATGGATAATTGATGAATTTTAATACTAAATAAGAGGAATGGTTTCTTATTATTTTCAGTTTTTTAAATGCAAAAAATAAAAAAACATAATTACCTGGAACATGTCTCATAAACCCTCAAAGAAGAAGATAATTCTAATATTTTCAGCTTTAAAGTAAAGCTGGCAGGTTTTTTATGTTCAAACAGAAGATTAATAACCTGACCAATAATTATGACCATGCTTAGTGTACAGTTTACATGCACAAATGAACAAATTAATCTGATGTAACCCTGACAATATGTTTTGTAGGAATACCCCTAAATTTATTTCTGTGTACTCCACCAAGTAGAATAAGTGAATAAATTTGCTGGTAATTCCATTGAAGAAGAGAGAGTATTACTGTTCCCTGGGAAACAAAAGATTGTTTTGTCCTTAATCCATATTGAGTAACTAATACTCATCAGAATTCTTCTACATGTTTTAAATGTAGTCATTTTAACATCAGCTTTAAGTTAGGCTTAACCATGATCAGAAGAAAAAGCATTATCCCAATTTGGGTAATGAACAAACATTGCATGGGACAAACTCCTCAAGTTTGGTGTATAATAGACATACAATACTTGAGAGGTGAGTCCTGTACTCATCCTTAATTTACTCTGGGTCACATAGGTGTAGAGTATTTCACAGTAAATGGGCAATATGCAAAAGTGATAATTTATAGGTTATATTCTTAGTTAGCTCTCTGTCATCAGAAGTATTGTGATTTCATGGACTGTAATTTGAGAACTCTTGAAGGATTTTGAGTTGTATGAACTCTAATTGGTATAACAATCTGATTCCATAGCACCTACCATTAAATAAAAAAATCATCCTCCTGAAGGTTATGAGGCAAACTCCAAGTTCAATCATTGTATATTCCCATTTCAAAAGAGCAAATTACGATTTATTTTAAATCCTTAGTTATGTTTTCACTATTAAGTATGCTGTCATTTTGTGTGAAATGGATTTCACTTTTCATTTCAGAAAAACCTAAGCATGAAATGTTTTATTATAAGGTAGAAACAAAGTATTGTAAAGCTCATCAAAACAATATTCACATTCTGCACTAGTTTGTAGCCTAATACTGATCTTCAAAGAATTGAGAAATGATTCATTAAAATCTTCAAACTATTTAACTCACAATAATGGACTGGCATCTATGGAATTGTCCAAAGTAAATTACCCAAATGTGGGCTATTTGATATACTTTAAATGGCTTTTGAACAAGACTTTACCTATTCTTCAGTCATTACTGGAAAACTGTCCTATTTTCTGTCATATCTACTGTGCTCACATAAAACCGAGTTTGCATTATGGACATAGATTCATTGATATGAAATTACTAACTTGTGCAATTCCCTCTGGAAATATCACCCTAAATTTCAGAGCTGAAACAGTTTAAGATTCATACTTCAATTAGAACCTAGTGTAATTCTTTTCTGCAGATGAAAGTATAGTAAGCATTGCCTAGAAATTTCAAAAGTTCTTTCATACTTCAACTATTGACTTTGTGTGGAAATGAACTATTTTTGAATTTATTCTAAATTCGAATTAAGTAGCAAACCAAGTTAAGAAAAATAGAATCAAGATGAAAAGTTAGCATAGCCCAGCATATAATATTTTGTTTTGTTTTAAATACAGCACTTCTGCTCAGTTAATTATTGTTTAAGGTACTATCAGGCTTTTATACAATGTTTGAATTATTCAAATTCAATTTGAACTTTAAAGATGTATGAAATTCTGTCAACTCTTATTAATGATTTAACAATGACAAATGCATTACCACAATGTATTCAATTTTTAATATTTATTAAATCCACTTGGTAAATGTAGGTAAAAACAAAACTACAGTTATTCTCAAATAACTACCAGAGTCTTATATTAATATTAATCAAAAGTGATAAAAATAAACTGTAATTTTAATACCTATAAAACCAATGAGCTATTTACAGAAATTTTGTTCTCTTACTAGGAATAGCTCAAAGCAGCTACCCATTTTCTGACCAAGTACTTGAATATGTAGCACTGTGATTCTATTTCTGTCTTGGGCCTTAAATCATATATGACAGAGAGTTATGAGAATTCAATTAAGAAATAATTTCAATATTACATATAAGTTATTTGAAATACTCTTCATTATTTTTCTAATTTTTTATATAAATGTCTACTATAACCTTAGCCTTAGGATGGTGAATAAATTTTTTGTATGAGTGTATACATACATACACACACACACACACACACACACATATATATACACACACGTATATATACACACATGTATATGTATATATATATATGTATATATATATATATATATAATGCTTTCTCTTTTTATCAAACCCAACACAGGTAATGTGTAGGTGTCTGGCAAATCATCAGACAGCATTAAAAAAGATGCCAAAATACAAATAGAATTATATTAAATTTGAGTGGAAATTACCTTAATTTTCTTAAATATTTGGGCACTAGAAATAATAGAATGTTTGACTTAACTACACTGATTGTAAGCACAAAGTGAGCAGGAGATTGCAAAGAAAAAGAAAAATTTTCTTCAGAAAATTTATTTTAAAAGGCATTCCTGTTTTAGATGTTTATTTTCATGTTGTTCATGAAGATCCATGTTCTTATGATTTCTGTTTCAAAAGCTATCAATAGTCCATTCATTTAATTTCTTCTAGTATTTATAAATAGCTAAAACTATGGTTTTCATTTTGAAGTTAAGAGAAACATGAATAATTTCATGTCAGTTCCAGACAGGAATTTTTCTTTTGAGAACTTTCCCCATTGTTCACATAGATGACAAGAGCATCAGAGTAGTCAAGTTTTCTGTCTTAGAAAGTTAGGAGTACAAAAGATACTGATTCTGGTTGTGCTGTTTGTTTAAATGTAGGTGATGCATACCAGGTAAGTAGAAGTCAGGAGTTGTTTTAGCCAACATGAAATAGCCAATAAATGCAGTCACTATATTGAAGAAATAGATGTATAACTCTGCAAAGGAGAGAAAAAATCCTAATGCCCACTCACCAGGAGAGAAACCATGTTTTGTATTATAATCCTAGCCAACTTCTCAAGGATAATGATGTCATGGATCTTTAAAAAGAAACTATTACTACCACGTTTTTACACCATCATAGTTCCTAACTACATTCTAAATCTTATCCTTATGCCTTCAGAAAAGTGTAGGTATTACCCTCATCAAAGAAGCTTCTCATTATAGCAAATGGAAACCATCCATGAAATTACAAATGGACACATTTCAGAAAGCAATGGCTCATGAGCTCTGCGCCTCAATAAATATATCTACACCCACAGTTTCTACATATATGGCTCAAGGAACATTGATGAAGAGAGAAGAGAAAGATTGTATGAACCAGAGTACTAAAGAGACTTCTGTGGAACTGTTTCACACAGAAATGGCTGCATAAACAAGATCTGAACACTGGCAATACCAACAAACAAGATAACCCAGGTGGAAGAAAACCTCACATGCTCACCTCCCAAACAAGAAACTATAGATAAAGGATAACATTGAGTGAGAGAATTAGCCTTTCCTAGAGATGAGGCCCTAATTAGTTACCCAATACTTGTACTCAGCCCTAAAAAACAAACACACACATACACACACACACACACACACACACTTGTACACGCACCACAAAACCATATGAAGCAGCTAAGCAGTTTGTATTTGTGTGTGTGTGTGTGTGTGTGTGTGTGTGTGTGTATTAGTGTTTGTGTGTGGATAGAATTATATGTAATAGTAATAATCAGGAAGAAATGCCTATCAATTTGAGAATGAAGGTGGGGCATGGAATGTGTTGGAGGAAGATTAACTGAGAGGAGCTAAAGAGAGTAAAGGGTAGGGGAAAATGATATAATCATATTTGACTTAAAATGTATAAAAATTAAATATGTTATAAAATAAAAAGTAAAAAGCAATGATCATTGAATATAAAAGATAGTAAAACTCTTGTAGGAATTAAACTTTTGGTCTACTTAAAATGCAAAATATTAAAGTTGTTAGTACTCCTTTTGAAGTTTTCTGAAGGTGAGAGTAGTATTGTGAATGTAATTGGTCCCCATAAGATCATTGGGAATGGCACTACTAGAAGATGTGGCTATGTTGGAGTAGGTGTGGCCACGTTGAAGGAATTGTATCATTGTTTGGGCTGTCTTTGAGGTCTGTTATGTTCAAGATAATCTCAGTTTTACGGTTTACTTATTGTTGCCTATGAGTCAAATTGTACAACACTCAGCTCCTTCTCTAGCACTATGTCTGACAATGTGCTAGCATATGGAACCATGAGGATAATGGATTAAACCTCCAAAAAATATAAGCTACCCCAATTAAATGTTTTCCCTTTATAAGAGTTACCATTGGGGCACACGCTGGGAGGTCAGAGGTATCATCCTTCCTTCAGGCCAAGTAAAGACTTCCCCTCTCCCAACCCAGGCCCAGAGAGAGTGCAACTTTGGCAAGACACAGCCTGAGCAAACCACAGTTGTCTTCATAGCAGCACCACCTCACAAAAGTAGCTGAGCCCCTGGACACACAGATGGGAGGTCAGAAGTGACTGTCATTTCCCCTTCATTCCAAGCAGAAACTTCCTCTCACTGAATCCAGGCCCAGAGACTGGGCACAGCTATGATGGGTCACAGCTCATACAGACCAAGTTGGCATCATAGCACTGCAACCTCATGGGAGCAGCCAACCTTCTGAATACACAGCTGATTAAGAACCCCCAGAACAACAACCAACGAAGATCCAACCAAGAACTAACCAAGAGTGAATTGAGGAAACAATGGGCAGACGCCAATGCAAGAATACAAACAATAATACAAAGATCAAAAAGACACCACCAGAATAAGCAAATGATTCCAGAGCTTCAAGACCTAAAAATAACAATGAAGAGGAAACAGAAAGAATGACCTTAAAAACAGCTTTATGAAGCTAATAGAAGCCTTAAAAGATGATATAAAAAACCCCTTAAAGAAATAGAAGAAAATACAAACAGAAAATTAGAAGAGATGAACAAATTCCAGAAAGAAAACCAAGAAAAAGAAAACAAACAGGTAAGAGAAACATTCCTGGAAATAAAAATTGAAATATAAGCAATAAAGAAGGTACAAACTGAGACAAAGCTGAAAATAGAAAACCTGAAGAAAAGACTTAGAACTACAGATTCAAGTATAACCAACAGAATCCAAGAGATGGAAGAGAGAATCTCAGGAGTGGAATACTCAATAATGGAAATAGATATATCAGTTAAAGAAATCACTAAAACTAAAGAAGTCATAACAAAATGTCCAGGAATTCTGGGATACCATGGAAAGGTTAAACCTGAGAATGATTGGAATTGAAGAAGGAGAGGAACACCAGCTCAAAGGCACAGAATATATATTCAACAAAATCATAGAAGATAACTTCTCCAACCTAAAGAAGTGCCCTGGCCAGTGGAGAATTCAAAGTGGACCTGAAACTGGGGGTGAGACAAATGGGAGACAAGAACACAAAAGAATGGAGGGCAAGACAAAAACCTCCTGAACTTTATTTTTCATCCAGCAGTTAAATAGGGACTCAATGTAGGAAGGTTCACAGAAACAGATAGGGTGGAGACATACCACAGTCAAAAGGTATTCTGCTAAAACAGGATTTTTACTTTGGAATTCTATTAATTGCCTAACTGGAAAAGGGACACCTGGTCTCTGGGTGTTACCATGGTAATCTATCTATCAATTGCCTAACTGGAAGAGGGATACCTGTTCTCTGGGAGTCTGACCAGAAAGGAGACACCTGTTTTGTTGCCTGGTAAAAAGTTTAACTCATAGTAAAAGGAAACCTAATTTGAGTCTTGTGTAAAGGGCTGATTTGCTGGCGTAGCTTGAGACAGTGGGCACATTGGTCCTTGGCTCCCGGCAAAGAAGGAAATGACTATAAAGATACAGGAAGCCTACAGAACACCAAATAGATTGAACCCACATAAAAGTCTTCTCACCATATAATAATCAAGCCACTAAACCTACAGAACAAGGGAAAAATACTAAGAGCCGCAAAGGAAAAAGGCCAAATCACCTTTAAAGGCAGACCCATCAGAATGACACCTGACTATTCAATGGAAACAATGAAAGCAAGATGGTCCTGGTCAGATATTATTCACACACTAAAATGGCATAGATGCTAACCTCTACTACTGTACTCAGCAAAATTATCAATCAACATTGATGGAGTAAACCAGATATTTTAAAACAAAACCAAATTTAAATAATACCTATACACAAAATTGGCTCTACAAAAAGCCCTAGAGGGAAAACTCAAACCTAAGGAAACCAGAAACACCCATGTAACCACAAACAATTGATAGAAGAAACACAGCAGAAACCACCCATCCCAAAAAGGGAAATATAAGCTACCACCAAAAATAACAAGAAACATATATCATTGGACATTAATATTCTTTTTTAACTGAATATATTTTAATTATTTTCTTATGTCATATTTCTACAAAAGGTATTGCACAAATATTTATTAAATAAACAAATATGCTATTTATAGCCTGAATGTAGCATTGTAGTTTTGGGTAAAATTGGTCTCATTTCTTTTTCTTTTTTTTCTGTTATTTTCCATTCTATTTTTTTCTTTTTCTTTTTTTTCCTTTTATTATGAATAAAGTCTCATTTTTTTAAATCATGTATCCACTTGCTCAAACTCACTTTCCCCTCCTGGCCCTCCCAGTCTCTCTCTCTTCTCCCCATCTCCTTATCTCCTCCCTAGCAAGGGCAGGAAGTCACAAGGACCCAAGGTAGTTTAGCTCAGATCCCCCTCCAGGCAAATCTGCTTTCCTCATCCCAACATCAAGACTGGTTCAGGTGTTCCTCTGGATGGAAAGGGCACCAAGATGCCAGTCCAAGGTACTTCAGATCACAAGCTGTTCAGTGGTTGTAGTTTACAGCTTGGTTATGCTTTGCCATTTGTTTACAGTCCACTAATGGGTGAGTACATCCCCTGCTTCATTAATATTCTTTAATATCAATAGACTCAATTCACCTATGAAAAGACACACCCTAGTACAATGGATACAAAAACAGAAACCATCCTTCTATGGCATACAAGAAACACATCTCAACTTTAAAGATAGACACAGGCTCAGAGTAAAGGGTTAAAAGAAGACTCTCCAGTCAAATGGCCCTAAGAAACAAGTTGGTGTAGACATTTTAATATCTAACAAAATTGAATTTAAACGAAAAATCAATAAAAAAAGACAAGGATGGACACTACTTATCCATCTCAGGAAAAATCCATCAAGATGAAATTTCAATCCTGAGTCTCTACGCCCTTAACACAAGGGCACTTACATATGTAAAAGAAATACTACTCAAGCTTAAACCTCATAGCAAACCTGACACACTAATAGTGGGAGGCTTCAATACCACATTTTTACCCTTGGATAGGTTAACCAGACAGAGACTCAGCCGAAAAATAAGGGATCTAACAGAAGTTATGACCCAAATGGACTTAATAGATATATACTGAACCTTCCACCCAAACACAAAGGAATATACATATTTCCCAGCAACCATGAAATATTCTCTAAAATTGGCAACATACTAGGTCATAAAGCAAATATCAACAGATACCAAAAAAAATAGGAATAACTCATTATAATATATGAGATCATCCTGTTCTAAAGTTAGAGTTCAACAACATCAAAAAATCACAAGAAGCCTACCAACCCTTGGAAAATAAACATCACTCAATTGAACTTCCTCTATGTCAAAGAAGAAATTAAAAAAGAAATCAAAGACATTCCAGAATTTAACAAAACTTAATCTGCAACATACTCAAACATTGGGAACACAATGAAAGTAGGCTTAAGAGGAAATTTTATAGGACTGCATGCCTATGTGAAAAAAACTAGAGAAACCCCACACAAGAGAACTAACAGCATGGCAGAAAGCCCTAGAAGAATTACAAGCAAACTTACTTAGAAGGAGTAGATAACAAAAATTAATCAAACTTAGAGCTAAAATCAATACAACTGAAACAAAAAGATCAATACAAAGGATCAATGAATCAAAGAGTTGGATCCCTGAGAAAGTCATCAAGATAGATAAACCCTTACCCAAACTAACCAAAAAGTAGAGAGAGCATATCCAAATTAACAAAATGAGAAATGAAAATGGGGACATAAAAACAGACCCCAAGAAAATACAAAGAATTTTCAGGTCATACTTTGAAAATTTATACTACACAAAAATGGAAATCCTAGAAAAATGGATAGCTTTATGGACAGGTAGAACTTACTAAAATTAAATACAGATCAGATTAAAAACTTAAAAAGACCTATAACCCCATAGGAAATTGAAGCTCTAATTAAAAAGTCTCCCAAATAAAAAAAGCCAAGACCAGATGTATTCAGTGCAGAATTCTACCAGACATTCAAAAAAGAACTAATGCCAATACTCCTCAAACTGTTCCATACAGTTAAAAATGAAGAAAAATGGCCAAACATTTTTATTGGGCCACAATAATCCAAACACCCAAGCCACTCAAAGGCACAACAAAGAAAGAGATTTACAGACCAATTGCTCTCATGAACTATGATGCAAAACTTCTCAAGAATATTCTGGCAAACTATATACAACAACATATAAAAAAACCATTCACCACAATCAAGTAGTCTGCATGCCAGTAATACAGGGATAATTCAACATATAAAAAACTAAAAATGTCATCTATCATATAAACAAATTGAAGGAAAAAACACACATGATCATCTCCTTAGGTGCTGAAATAGCCATTGAAAAAATCCAATACTCCTTATTGTAGAAGTCCTTGAGAGATCAGGAATAAAGGGAAAATGCCTAACTATAATAAAACCAATTCATGGCAAACCAACTGCCAACATCAAAGTAAATGGAGAAAAACTCAAAGTAATTCCACCAAAATCTGGAACCAGACAAGGATGACCTTCTCCCCTTATCTATTCAATATAGTTCTCAAAGTTTTAGTTAAAGCAATAAGATAACAAAAGAAGATTAAGGAGGCACAAATTGGAAAAGAAGAAATGAAACTATTTTTATTTGCAGATGATATCATTGTATAGTGACCCTCAAAATTCTACTAGGGAACTTCTACAGCTGATAAACACCTTCAGCAATGTAGCAGGATATAAGATTAACTCAAAGAAATCAGTAGCCCTCCTATACACTAAAGATAAAAAGAAAAAATACAAACATCACCCTTTATAATTGCTGCAAATAGCATTAAACACCTCAGTGTAACTATAACCAAAGAAGTAACAGATCTGTTTGACAAGAACTTTAAATCACTGAAGAGAGAAATTGAAGAGGATATCAAAAAAAGAAAAAGAAAGATCTTCTATGTTCCTGGATAGGTATACTCAACATAGTAAAAATGGCAGTCCTACCAAAAGAATTCAATGCATCTACAAATTCAATGCAATTCCCATTAAAATCCCAACACATTTTTTTACAGACCTTGAAAGAACAATACTCAACTTCATTTGGAATAACAAGAAATCCAGGATCGTCACAACAATATTGGTCAATAAAGAACCTCAAGGGATCACCATCCTTGACTTCAAGTTATACTATAGAGCTACAGTTATAAAAACAGCCTGGTACTGGCATAAAAACAGACTTACAATTCAACGGATTCAGATTGAAGACCTCAACTTTAACCCATACACCATAGAATACCTGGTTTTTGATGAAGAGGCCCAAAATATTCAATGGAAAAATGATAGTATCTTTAACAAATGGTGTTGGCATAGCTGGATGGTAGTAGTATGTAGAAAAATGCAAATAGATCTAAACCTATCACCCTGCACAAAACTCAAATCCAAGTGGATCAAAGACCTGAACATAAACCCAGCCACGGTGAGCATGATAGAAAAGAAAGAGGAAAATACCCTCCAATGCATTGACACTGGTGACTACTTCCTAAATATAACAACAGTAGCACAGACACTAAGAACAACAATCAAAAAGTGGGACCTCCTGAAACTGAGAAGCTTCTGTAAAGTCAAGGATACAGTCTATAAGACAAAATGACAGCTTACAGAATGGGAAAAGATTTTCATCAACCCTACAAGTGACAGAGGACTGATCTCTAAAATATATAGAGAATTTATGAAACTAAAGCCCCAAACCCTAAATAATCCAATTAAAAAGTAGGGTTCAGAACTAAAAAGGGAACTGTCAGCAGAAGAATTACAAATGGCTGTAAGGCACTTGAAAACATGCTCAGCATCTTTAGCCATCAGAGAAATGCAAATCAAAACAACTTTGAGATGCCACTATACACCTGTCAGAATGGCTAAGCCAAACCAATGCTGGAGTTGATGTGGAGCAAGGGGAACACTCCTCCATTGTTGGTGGGAGTGGAAACTTGTTCAGTCACTCTGGAATGCAGTATGGAAGTTTCTCAGAAAACTGGAAATCAATCTCCCCATGGATCCTGCAATACCACTATTGAGCATATACCCTAAAGATGCACCTTCACACTCCAAAAGCACTAGCTCAACTATTTTTATAGCAGCATTATTCATAATAGCAAGAACCTAGAAATATCCTAGATGCCCCTCAACTGAGGATTGATTTAACATACTGTGGTACATCTAGACAATAATTACTACTCAGCAGTAAGAAGAAAATGATATTCTAATGTTTGCAGGCAAATGGATGGATTTGGAGCATATCCTCCAGAAAGAGGTATCACAAACTCAGAAGGATAAGCAGGATATGTACTTATTCATTAGTGTACTTTAAGCAAAAGTATTGTTATTTCATTGAAAGATGATGAGTGGATAAACTGATTAAAAACACACACAAAACAAAACAAAAACTTTCTCATTTGTCTGTAGAAGGGTTCCTTAGGAGGAATTTGTGATGGCCATAGTGCATCAGTGGGCATTAGCTGTAACCTAGTGTGCTTTACATCATCTGTAGCTGAGCTTAACCTGGATTGAGGTGCCTTAGATTTTATTTTTTTTATGTTCCATATATTTAGAAGAAAGAGACACTGAGAATAGTTATTTTCATTATTTAATATGCCTATATAGAAACAAACTAACTACAACTATTGTTCATTTGAAGATGTGTTTAATAAGCTTCTCCCTTTAAGATATTCTCAATGCTGTATCCTTTTTAAGAAATTGCGTTACAAATGTGTCTTTTATATAGTAATCGATGATGATAAATAAATAGATAATAAAAAAAGAGTTACCATGGTCATAGTGCCTCTTCATAGCAATAGAAATTGTAACTAAGACAGAAATTGGTACCAGGGACCTAGCTATTGCTCTGATAGGTCTGTTCATGTTTTTGCTAGAAGAAATACAAACCATGTCACTGTAGATTTGGAAAGCAGTTTATTGCTTTATGTACTGTTTAATGGGCCCTACATATAGGACCATAGAAGACAGTTGTCCTATGTGTAATCTGATAAACTGTGGGGACTTGTCTCAAGATGTTTCAGAGAATAATAATTTAGTATGCTGCCTAGAGAATGTTCTTACAAAATTTTGGTGGAGAATATGGCTCTTTTTTGCTCTTTTAGAAAAAGACTACCTGACAAATAAGTGAAGATTTATGGACTAATTCTGGTTGCAAAGGAAATCTCAAAACAGCCTAGTGTTGACTCTGGTGTATGTTTATTAATGATCACTCTTATACAAATTTATAACAGAAAGGAGCAAGCTGAGTAAGTAAAAATGAAAGATGAACATTTTTAGAAGAAGAGAAGTACCAGGAAGAGTAATGGAGCTAAGTTTTGTTTCCAAAGAGATAAGTAGATTAAGAAATGGAATAAAGGTAGTGATGACCTCAGGATAAGATTTTATTCAGCTAGTTTTTTTAAAAAAATATCTAAACAGAAATAAAGAAAAGCTTAAAGCAGGGTGTGATGGTACACACCTTTAATATGAGTATTTGGAAGGCAAAGACTGATGGATCTATGAGTTTGGGCCCAGCATGGTCTACAGATACAGTTTCAGGACAGCCAAGTGAAGGAAACCATTGAAAACAAAAAGTTGGTGAAGATGTAATTAAACAAGGGGGCATGGTCTAGCCTCAATAAGCAGCAGAATGTGACAGCTTTGGCCACATGGTTTAGAGTTAAGGTGAGAAGACTGACTATGGAATTTGACTGTGAGACTAAGGAAAGATGCTTCTGACCAGCATGTGTCAGGGATGTCCCTGAATGGTGGCCTAGAAAGGCCATTCCATGAAGCTATGAAACTGAACTCTGGATTGCCTTGGAAACTCCAAGATTTTGATTATGCCAGAGTTGTGAGATACCTGTCAAGGAGAGATACTAATAGGGTAAGGAGTAAACCCCAAAGAAAGTAAAGCTGAAAGGAGATGGAGATCTGAAGAGTATTTTCAAGTTTGACATGAAGATGCAATTTGGAGTTTACCCATCTGGTTTTTGATATTTCTTTGATCCTCACTATGTTCCCTTATCTATGTTTTGGAATGTAATGTATATATATCCTATGCCATTACATGTTGAAAGCATATGGTTTATTTTTTTATTTTGATTTTATGTGGACTTATGGTTAAGAGATTTCATGGATCTCAGAAAAGACTTGGAACTTTAAAACTTTGTTAAGACTGTGATAAATTATAGGGACTTTTGGAGTTGGACAAAACATACTTTGCATCATGTTATTATTATAATTTTATGGGGTCCAGGAAAAAGAATACAGTAGTCTGAATATAATTGGCCACCAAAAGCTTATAGAGCATGGAACTATTAGAAAGTGTAGGTTTTTTAGAGTAGGTGTGGACTTGTTAGATAAAATGAGTCACTGTGGGAGTGGGCTTTGAGGTCTCATATATGCTCAGTCAATGCACAGCCTCCCAGTTCCCTTCCAGTTGCTTGCAGGACAAGATGTACAACACTCAGATTCTTTTCCAGCAACACATCTGCCTGCATGTCACCATGTTACATCATGATGGTTTTAAACTAAACCTGTGAAAATGTAAGCCACCCAATTAAATATTTTGCTGTTATAGGAGTTTCCATGGTTATGATATCTTTTCCCCTCAATTGAGACTCTAACTAAAACAGTGAGTCAAATTCTTTAACAAAACTTACAGTCTAATACATTAATGAAGTAAAGGCTTGAATCCATACTCAAAATTAACACATTGTCTTTATGTCTTTGTGTAAGACCTATGCAGAAGCAAGTGGAGAATCGGGATTTCTGTTGGGTCTTAGAATAGAAAGCACAGATATATGTTGATAGATAAAAAGAAATTTGACTCATGGGACATGCCACCTTATATCTCTTGTAGGAGAAAGGAAAACATTGAGCATCTCTGCTCTGATCATTATATGATGTCTCATTAGTAGCATGTTCTTAATACAGGTAATGGTATAATCACTGGAAGCCTGGGTGCTGCCTACCCTGCCATTGTCACTGCAACTGTTTTAACAGGAGTCTCTCCTTATGCTTTCACTTTATTTTTAATTCAAACTTCCTTTTTGAATTTAAAAATTATTCTTTAGATGAATGTGTACCTAATGATTCATCTAAGAACCTTCCACTGGACTATTTCTTTAGCCACTTCAGGCCAGAGCATTGTTTTCTCATTTCAGCTCCCTCTATCACTTTTCCTATTATGCCTCTGATTCACCTTTGAGAATAAAGACATGGATGAATTACTGACCTTTGCCATTCTTTCAGATGAAGAAACTGAAGGGCAAAAAGATAAAAGGATTCAGCTAAGGATCCTTTCCACATACAACTTGAGATGTGGAGCAAATGAAGCTGAAGCTTCTGTAACTTATGTAACTTCCACTCATAAGCCCACCCTGTCTTGTCTCTGCTGGCCATTTGGAGATTGACCACTTTATTCACTTCTGTTTCTTAATAGTTGCTTGAGCAGAGATCCATAGCTAAGCACGAGATCAAACTCCCAGTCCAGCTGAAGAGAGACAAAGGAAAATATTTATGAGCAAAGGGATCATGATCATGAGGAGGAGACCCACAGAGATGGCTGACATGACCTATTGGGAGCTCATGACTCTGAAATAACAACTGACAGACCTTCATTAAAAGGAATTAAACCCTCGAATGTGGATGACAGTTGAATATCATAGGCAGTTTGTGAGACTTCTTGCAGTAGAACTAGAGTTTATTCCTGGTATATAAACTGACATCTCAGAGCTCATTCCCTACAAAGGAACACCTAACCCAGGCTTGATACTGGAATGAGGGCCTAGAACTGACCTCAATTGGATATACTGGATTGAACTGACCCACCTTAGGATTCCTTACCCTCCCAATGGAATGGAAGTGGAGATGAGGTGGGAGGAAGCTGAGGGAGGATTGGGAGGAGAAGAGGGAGAGGAAGCAGTGGTGTACATGGGGGAAAATTTTATAAATAAAAAATAAAGATTAAAATATAGTTGTTTCAGTTACAAAGTAAGCTGACTTTTAAACACTTAAAGGGGATGAAACATTTAAGAATATCTCATAATAACAAGAGTTGGGAGAAATGTGAAACACTGTGTCACATTCTCATGCTGAAAGAATGGGCTAGAATCCCAGTGGACAGAAGATACTCTACATTTTAAAAGGAGACATATATGCCCCTGCCTTCAGCTATCAGAATGTCATCTTTGGTCACCACCAGAATTATAAAATACTCTACAAAATATTTCTTCTCGACCTATCAAAGGAATGGACCTGGGGTTAGTACTCCTCCAGCCCAGAAGATATCAGGATCTAACAACCATCACACCATTAAAAACCCTGAGACTATTTTTCTGTTTGAAAAATAAGATATTTCAAGATATTTCGTTTTTGTTTTAATAGGTTTCTAGCCTTGACTTTCTAGATTTTTATACCTTCAGTTCGGCAGTCCAGCAAAAACACTTGCAGTTACACAGAGTCATACATTCTTAAGTTAATTTTCTGTTGATCGACCTAGAGCCCAGGCATATAACAGGCTAAGTCCTTCATCTGAACTCAACCCATCTTGTTCAGCTGTGCAACTCGGTACCTTTTCTCAGAGCAGCATTTCAATTTCTTTCCTCTGTGTCATTTCCTAGAAATATCACCGGCATCTGTCTGGTGTGTATGCTCTGCTCTGAGAGTTTTCCAGTCTGGTAGTTCCGCCCACAGTTCCTGTCTGCCTTCAGCCAATCAGCTTTTCATTAAACACATAGGTAGGACAATTATTTAAAATGTAACACGTAATTCCACTACACATTTTTCTCATGCCAAAATTTGAATAAAGAAATAACTGACAGAACATTCAGTGGAGACAACACAGAGTGAATCCTTTCTCTGAAGAAATGAGTATTTCATAGTCTCACAACCAAAACTAAGCATCACTTGATGTTCTTTATTTTAAGACAGACATAGATGGAGACAACACAATGGAAAAGAAATAGATTCCCTTTTCCCTCAGTTTGGCAAAACAGTAAAAGGAATCCATTTTCCCATACTAATCTATTTCTAATTTCTTTTGAAATACAGGGAAACTAAGTCAGGGGATTGCTGGAATAGATCTGAGGGACCAGATCAATACCAGAGCCAGGTCCAAGATTTACTGAGCCTCAGAAAAACTGCCTAAGCCCTTTTCCTTCCTAGTAGACAGTTATGAAATAGAAAGGACTGCAGGGTCATGTCTGACACAGTAGCCCTGCCTGTTACTGCTTGCCAGAGAACACTTCCAGACTGGAACCTGATGCTTTCCATTATTTACATGAATATTCTCAGAAGATTCCAGATGCAGATGCCAGTAAGTTGTGAGCCAGGAAGAGGCTGATTTCAGTTTCCAAGGATCTAAGAGAATGAAAGAAAAAAACGCCCTTAGCCCTTCTTCAGTTTCATTCTAAGAACTCAGTGTTACACTTACCCCATAGACACACCTCCACTTTCACCCTTGTGCAGATTAGAGATTGTGACACCACACAGGAAAAAATATCATCTAAACAGTCTAAAACTCTTTTAAACAAGACACATTATTGTTTATTTATTATCAAATAAAATCTCACTCTCCAAAAGTGAAGAGGCGATGAAGAATATTCAAGAATATTGCAAAGGAGGAAAGACATTTCAATTCATAGAAACAAACATCTGGAAAGGTTATAAGGGCTGGAATGAGTTAGCAGAAAAATCCCTGGAAGTTACAGCACAGCTGGTCACTTGTTAACTTTGATAAATATCTCAGAGAGAAGGGCCCTGTCTCTTTATTGTTGAAGGCAGAGGCAAAAAGCCCTTAGAATCTGAGAACCTTCTGTCCACTGGGACTCCAGCCCATTTGTCGTATTTCTAAGGTAGGGAAAAATCCTACATTATAAACTGACAGAAAATTTACATCTCAAAGGAGCTGACAAAGAAGTTAGGACTGGAATTCCACATATGCACAGGCTCTGAATAGAAGGAAAGGGGAAGTCAAGGGCTAGAGGTAACCTGGCCAGTATTTTCACACCTTCACCCTGGGGGCACATTGCTTAAGGCCATGAACTTCTTGTTCTGCTTTTGGTAGACAGAAAGTTCTTAAAATTTCAGGTATAAAATTACCCCTTTCTGGCTAAAGCAGACCATCTCTATACTTCTTATGTCCACAGCAGCAGAAGAGGTACTTTACTAAGTGAATGCACACAAGAGAAGTAATAAAATAAATTAGTTTGGATTTTTCCTTCCTACTATTAATATGTTTTAGATAAGACCCTGCTTTGTGATCTCAAAGCCTAAGAATGAAAACATATAAATTTCTGAGAGTGTGAATGAGTAAGCAGATTAAATGGATTTTGAATCAAAGGATAAATACTCTCAAGTTTAGCTTTATTTTTGGTTGCCTAGAGATACTTATAAGGAAACTCTGGATTCTTGTTAGCATGTCTATTTACAGAAATGGTGGCAAGTGAAAATCTAATTACAACTGAATTGGTGGTTCTCTACATTCCTAAAATGTTATTACTGTACTTGTATTTAGATTTTATCTCAAAAGGGACATTGATTAAAAAAAAAATAAATGTTTTCTCTAGCATTGTAAAGAATGGAAATGATAAACTTGTACTTGCCAATGGAAAAAATACAACTCTCCCCTTTAAAAAAAAGATTCTGGGGTTTATTCTCCAGCTGTAAATGAATAAACAGGGGATACAGATTTACCTTAAGTTTCGTACTTCAATGGGAAAACAGTTCTATAGAACAAAGAAATTCCTAAGTCAAGACAAGTTTAATATATACTGTAGACACATTAGAGACATGGTTACTAGATAGGGAAGCTTTTCTATTGCCCTCAAATGCTATCTGATGACTTCTTTAGCTTTTGGGTTGATGGAAACTAGAGGTCTCCTAATTTATGTAGATTCCAGAAAGTTTTTTATGTTAGTCAGAGTGTATTATTTCTGATACAGATTTGCAGAGATAATGGCTATTCAGAGAGGCTAAAACTTAGCTAAGATGAGGCAGTTAGCTTCTGAACTTCAACATTCCAACCTCTCACCATTCTAACTGCTCAATGTCATTATAATTCTATCAGTCAGTCAGTCTTTGCAGATACAGCTTCTTGCCAGGAATTAGCATCAACATAAGTAATAGTATGTCTGTATTGGCTTTCAGTGAAATAAACAAGGAAAAGGGTTGTCCCTAAAGAAAACTATCACTTATTTCTCTAAGTGAGTTGACTTTATTTTGAACCACTACACCATGTCTCTGTAAGAACTCAAGGACCATGCTGCTACTCAATCAGAATTGCAAATCTTTCCCTCAGAAAAGCTTGGAAACTTGAAATTTCTGATCCCAGAGGCTCATGCTTCTGCACGCACATTCTATTCATTCTGGACACCATGTCTGTCAGGGTAACTCTAACAGACAAGAAGCCACCACAATGGAGGCTGCCAGGACAGAAGCTATTGAATTATGTCAAGATGTCTCAGATATAAAAGGAAAGAATACATTAATTGATCTTGTGATGGGTAACTTTATCCTTGGAATCTAAAGACAAGGTGTGTGTGCGTATTTAAATACCTTTTTTTTTCTTTTCTTTTCTTTTCTTCTTTTTTTTTTTTAATCAAATCCCTAAGCAGCAATGTGGAGTTACCCCTTGTCACTTACAAACAAATAATCCTCTGTGGTAAAATGGCTCTCTTCCAAAAATCTTTAAAAGTATAATATTTTGTGACATTACAGGTATGTGTGTTTATAGACTCTTCTTTTAAGAGTAACATAGTATTGAATAAAATTATTTACAAAAGATGACCAAATACCTTCAGAAAGTTTGTGTTAGGTTAGAGAATAAACATTGATATAAAAAGTTCTTTTTCTTTAAAATTTATCCAAAAATCTAAAAATATAATTGGAATGAAACAAAAGCAATAATATTTCGATTGTAATACATTTTAGCTTTTAGCACATAATCTTGTTTTAAAACCAGAATGACTATATTTGAACATAAACTACAACCAAAGTCACATGACTTCTAGAGAGTAGGTTTTGTTTTCATTTTTGTAAAAAGAGAATACTAATGCCATTGATGAGTAAAACTGGGAGTGCCTCTTAGAATTCAGGACTATAATGAATTTCATGTACTTAGTTAACACATTTAAAGAATTAACTTAGTGTAGGATGTTTATAATAAAGGCTTAGTAATATGATAATAATAATATTGTCAACAATAGCAGCATGCTTATAAAGATTTTGTAAAAATCTTACCTTTAAATAAAATTGTCTACCAAATGTAATGGAATACATAGATATTTTCTGAGAGTTTTCTTATATTCCCTCCTCACATTTTCTTTTACACTATTCTTTAAATTACACTTATTTTATATGAGTGTTGCTTTGGTTTCCAAATTAAGTGACTCATTGTCCTGAGGTCTGTAAGTCAACCTTGTCTGATCCTTGATTACATTATTTCTGTGTCAGAAAGGCAGCTATTAAAAACTTACTTTTACTTTCACTCCTCTCAGCCCTATTTCACATGTATCAATGAATTTTCATTGGAAATAGTTATTTATATAGTACACTTTGATCATGGTTTCCCCTCCTTCTTTCAAGACAAGACACAGATTTCAATATAGAAAGATAGCTATTTCGTTTTAATTTTATGGTTCCTAACCATAAAATGCAAACAATTACAGGTACCATCATATTATATACCAACTGTAGATTTTATGATAAAGGGCAATTGTGATGCTATATAATGTTAAAGCTAGAAATAATTTATTCTATATCGTAATATATCATTTTAGTTGCATAGAGCACATAGTTTATGGGTATAGCAAACATATGATTGAAAAATAATCAAAACAAAACTAAAAATGTCACTAAAAATAAAGCTAAAATTTAATTGTTGACTGGCATATTTAAATTTTGAATATGCAAACCACACTTGAGGGAGGCCTCAAGCCTCTGGTTTTTAAAGTGAAGTAGTACTAAAAGATTAATTACTAAAATCTTCCAGTGGACTGAAAAGTCCTTAATAGGAAAGTCCACTTCCTGGTAATATTTGTGGAAGCTTCTGGTAAGGAGATCCAGGACACTTTGATCTCACAAACTTTTCCCTTTCCATTCTAAGAACTCCTACAACCCACACATGATGGACTCCACTTCTGCATAGAGACTGTGGTTCTTCAATTGTTCTCATCAAAGAAACAACAATGCTTCTGGGGATGCCTGCCCTCTTTCTTTTATTTCCAGGTTGCCTCCATCAATACTGACCTGGTCATACATACATTTACTTTTAAACATTAAATGAGTAAATATTTGTGAAATTCTTAGAGTAGTCCCTGAACAACAGTGAGGGATACATAAGTATTGGGGTTTTGTTGTACGTATGGTTTTTATTATTATTATTTTGGTTTTCATTTTGATTAGCTTGACATCCAGGCCCTTATTCATATGGTGCCAAGGATGACCTTGCATCCCTGCTCCTCCTGCTTAGGTGGGAGTGTAGCATATGCTCTCATACTCAACTCACTGTTTGCTTTTCTAATTAAAAACTAATTTTACTTCATTTTGAAATTGTTTGTATGCTTGTGTGGTATTGGGTCTTCTGGAGCTGGAGTAACAAGCCATCAAATATGTACGTTAGGTACCAAACTCAAGTTGTCCTCATGATTAGAGACTGAAATTAATTGCAGAGTCATTTCTCCAGGCCCTTGGTATTTGCTGAATAAAATACAGTAATTTCTATCCAAAGCTTTATGATCTACAAAATCAAACTAGGCATTTAAAGAGAAAGAAATTCTTTTACTTTATAGAAAAATGATTTAAATTGACAACAAGCTATTCATTGGCAATGTGTGTATGATACATATCTGTTCATAGAAGTATATAAAGTCCTTAAGCTTATGGCTATTCAGTTGTAAAAAAGAACACCAAAATTTTCTGTCTTCCACTCCAATAAATTATAGTCACAATCTCAGTCATGGGAGTACTTGGGTTTCATTTGCTCTAATCCATTGTCTATACTACATTTTTAAATCTACCCTCAAACTTACAGAATGGTCACTCAGTCTGTAATGAAAACTTATATGTTGGGGAAAATTACTGTAGCTATAGGCTGTCATTCCACATTTTCCATCTCTTAGATTATACTATGTACTCCATGTAGTTAGTTACACTGTTCTTAACTTTAGCTAAATCTAATGAACTAAATCACTTATACCCTTCAAATTTATGAACACTTTTTCAAAGCCTTCTTCTCAGATCTTTGTGTTTGTATACTAAACAGTATGTTTAGTTTGTTTGTTTCAGGTATTTTTCAAGTAGAACACTATTTGGATTTCAAATATTTTGGTGTTATATTAGTCATGGAATATAAATCTTTCAAATATGACTATAAAATAATGTGCATTAAAAAGTGAAGATAATGGGATTCTGATCAAGTTTATATAACCATCTTCTCATTTTATGTCACATTTTAATAGATAGTAATGATAAACACTGAAAGAAAAAGAAGATAAAAGTTTGAAAATAAGATAAACATTGTTATATATCATTGCTATACAGCAGCACAAAACAGAATATGCATGTTTTGCTGAGGTCATACAAGGTCTGGGCCTGACATACAGTGCTGACCATGAATGAAAACCAATTGGGAAATATTTGTTTATAATCATAGAATCAGATTCTGACTACTGTCTTGAAGCCAAATATGTGAAGACAGGTATTTTTAAAAAATCAGGATACTTTTTAAAAGTCAAAATGTACAAACAAGCAACAATAATAAACCCCCAAATCATGTCAGTGAGCTTATTATGCTCCATTATGTTTAAAACACACACAAAACCGAAAAAATAAAAAAATAAGATGGAGAAAAAAAGAGGAAAAGTTAGCTGTTGACCAGAGTAAGCCAAACAGTTCACTGTTTTAAAAACTGTGTCTAAAATCCCTTGTGCACAGTTACTAACCAGAACCTGGATATTATCACATTAGTACAGGTCTGAAATTTCCAGAAACCTCTGAGAAGATACACCATTACTTCCAAGTAAGTCTGAGGAAACAAAAATAAACAATAGAATTTGGAGTCTGAGAAAAAAAAATATGAAACACACTTTAAAAGAAGAAATCCTGAGAAAAACTAAGCTGATGAAAACCACAAAATCAGGTGATACATCAAATAAAAAAAATACTTTACCTTAAATTAATGAAACAATGGGATGAGCTCTAAATAAGATGAAAGATAATTTAAAGAAACAAAATAAACAACAAAACCTCACAGACATAGATAGGGAATGAAAAAGGTTAGTGTGGATGAAGTTTTCAAATGGTGATCATGGCCCCAAATATCCTACAGAAGAAAATAAGAAAGATCTTAAATACAAATAGTAAAAGAAAAGGTAGCTTCTTAACTTTAACTTTCCAGAATCAGAGAAAGAGAATCCACCTCAGCCCCTTCCAAACAGTGTACAAGCAATACAACAAACTCACATGTATGGACTGACAACCTACTTTGATATACAGAGCAAGAAAAGCTCACAAACCGTAAAAACTTCAGAGAGAAAAGAAATGACCTAAAACCAAGCAAAAGTAGATCAGCAAGACTTCTGACAGACAACGGGAATGTCAAAGTGTGGAGTGACCTTTCAAGGTACTGAAAGAAATTGGCTACAACCTGCAGCTTCTACAGAGAGAACCTCTCATTTGGGAGCGAAAGTGAAATACAACAGGCTAATTACAGACTCTAAAAGTTTGTGTACATATTCATGAATGTTAGCAAAATCATAGTGAAATTTAAAGTGAGGTTAACACAAGGAAAATGACAACAATTTTTAAAACAGTGGTCTTCTCAAAGCTTAAACTCTAGTCAGTAATAATAGGATTTTGTAGATTTTAATTAATGGTTACTAAAAATTCTCATCCAAAAGGAAATAAATTCTGAATTCCTTTAATTTTTCATTTCTGTATTTTAATCACAATGACTATATCAAGGCTGTCCATAGCCAATAGTTTGCTCTCACATTTTCTCCTTATATATGAGCATATCATGCTCAGTCTATTTAGTCTTGCTTGGACTTACACATTTACTGCTGACAGCTGGGATTCAATCACCTATCAGTGGGATCATGCCCAGAAAAGACTGAAAAGAACTGATTCTCTTTCATAGTAGTCACTAAATTTTAATTTGATTTGAGCAATTTAAGAGCTTTGTTTCCTTGCTCAGATGAGTTAGCTCTTACTCAACTCTCCTCTCTCTGTCTGTCTCTGTCTCTCTGTCTATCTCTGTCCCTCTGTCTCTCTCTCTCCACACACACACTCAGAGCAGTGTTTGTTTTTTATTGAATTTCTATTTTCGACTACATTTTAGTTCATTGGTTCTTATGACCTGTTTTCTCTTTTTATCCAGAACCTTATGGTAAAGAGTGAGGTCATTTTTTGGAGATTTTTCTTGTTTTCCAGACATAAATTATAAATGTATAACTATAAACTTTTATCTATCCTATTCATTCACACAGTATTTTGGTGTTGGTTAAGGTGGGCTTTGTTTAATTTAAAATTGTTAATAAAATTGAAGATGTTTATTTACTGGTGTGTAATTTAGTGTATTTTTTAAATTTTTCTTTATTATATATTTATTATTTTATTTTATTGTTTGTAGTTTTTTATCCTGAAGATATATTTTATTTTCTTCTAATACAAATTTTTTAAAGATAAGTTTTCAACATTTATTTGAATATTTGGCATGTTTATTTTGTTTATTTAGTTTACTCTTTGTTATTTATTAGTTATATGCACAGGACATTATAAATATAAATGCAGAGTTAGGACCATATATAAATATAAGGTTAGAACCAGCATATAAATATAAATGCAGGTTAGTATCCAAAAACATTGTCAGATACTTCTCAAGCTGGAGTTATAGGAATTTGCTGACTACTTGAGATGAGCAATGGGCATTGAACTCAGATCCTCTTTTTAACTACTTACCAATTTCTCCATTCCAGAATTTCTATCTATCTAAATAATTTTTGCTATGAATTTTCTTACACTATCTTCTTATGTGTTAAATATTTGATAATTTACTATTTGTTATTGTTGGGTTTGAAATTGATTTACATTCCTTATTTTACCCAATAACTTATTTTTTTAAGTGTGGAAAATATTTATAGTTTGACCTTGCTGGTAATGTCTATTTGTTCATGTTTTAATTAGGGATTAACATTTGTATGAATTCTATTTTATAAAATTTCTCGGTTTACTCCAGCAGTGGATTTCTAGTCCTCCTCCTATTTATTTTATAGATATTTGAGAAAACATATTTTCTACTATTGAATGTCATTTCAATATGTAGACACAATATGTGAATTTTAATTACCTTCATCTCTTCACTCATTTTTCAGCAGTGACTAACAAGAACCATTTATTAAAGTCTCCCAATACTATGTCTTCCTCATCACTCAACCTTGTTCCTCTCATGATGACTGTTTCTGGAATAGAAGCTATCATGGAATTTTATTTAAAGATATTTCATTCAATAACTCTTAATTAGTACATTGTGGCTTATTATGTATTTGCCTTTTTAAGATTTATTTATTTATTTTATGTGCATTGGTGTTTGTCTACATGTGTGTCTGTGTGAAGGTGTCAGATTTCTGGAACTGGAGTTACAGGCAGTTGTGAGCCTTCAATGTCGAACTGGGAATTGAACCTGGGTCCTCTGGAAGAGCAGCCAGTGTTCTAAACCATTGAGTCTTCAATCCAGACCTTTTATTTTCTTCCAATGGTTAATTTTATTATTTATTTTTGTCAATTGCTTAACAATAACTTTGTCTTATAATTGTGAGAGGGGAGTATAAAATCATCTCTTTGTATTCTCCCCTACCAAGCTTCATTTTAGGGGTCTGCTTATGATAGACTAAAGTAAACAAATATATATCAAACAGCTTGGGTTTGATTATATTATAAACACCATGAACAGAAATATGCATTGCATGTGAAGATAAGTTCCACCTTAAAACAATTGGAAGGATAACTACAATTTTAAATTTGAAAATTTTAAAATACAAAGTATTTTCTATATGATCCAACCAGATAGGTCCATCCAAGGACTGAGTTTATATATAAAAATTATTACAAATATCTGTGTGCATATAGGTGTGTGAGTGTGTGTGTGTGTGTGTGTGTGTGTGTGTGTGTGTGTGTGCATACTCAGGACTCAAGGCCATTGAAACACTGTCTGATTCATTTAGTGCAGAGAGTATAAAATAAATTTCTGATCTCAAGCTTCAGAATGTGGGCATTCTACTGTAATTGCTACCAAAATCATAAAAAATAGTCAGATTGACACTTCAAAAGAAATACCTTTAGCTTCTAAAATAAGAGGCAACATGCACTGTTAACATAATGTTTGAGAAGAATCTTAGTGACATAGATTCTATCTTAATTTCCAAAGTTTTTTTTAAGATGTTTTTCTTTTAGAAGAGAGAAAGCACAGTACTTTATAAGGTGCAGATGTGGAGATAAAGAGACTCTGCCTCCATTACAGAGAGTTTTTTTAAAAGGCAATAACAACTCCAGCAGATGTTCAGTTGAGCATAGTATCAGGGGAAAAATCAGACATTACAAGCTGGAAAGATTGTATATTGATTTAGTGTGTTTGTTTTTGTGCAACTAAGTTATTGATGTTAAAGTGTCAACACCTAAAAAACACAGTTCACTAAAATCATAATTTGTTTATGAAATGCTATTGGTGATTTTATGAGAACCTTCCCTAATTATTTTGGTTCATTCATACAAGACATCCATATTAGCAATCAAAATGTCAAAGTTAGCTCATTAAGTCTACCACTTCTATAATGACTTGCATTGCTGAGTGCCTATGGTAGAGTACCATTAAAAATGTTTCAAGATTCTACTCAAATAGTCACTTGTAAATAAGTACATCCTTCTTCACAAACTATGCTGAGGGTGATTTTTTTTCTTATTCCATGCGGGATTCTTAAATGATTTTATGATTAAAATACAGGCTTGAAGGAAAATAACAGATGGAAGTGAGAACTAATAGGCAGAAAGAAAGTCAGAGTTACATAATAATGTAGAGTTGAATAAAAAAATGAAATGGTGAAAACTATTTTAGCAGAGACAGCAAAATATAATAGGTGAACCCTTCATTTAACCATCCAATGAACTAGTGATACAGCCGGAAGATGAGTTAAGTATTCTCTAGTAAATTCAGTATTTCTCTGTTCAACACCGGTCCTTCTAGCTTTGCTGCTCTATCAGAGCACTTGCCATGCATTGGTGAGACTCGCACAAGTCCCCTCACACATAACTTGGACTTAATGAGCTGACAGTTTAGTTCCACAAGTAAAAATTAATGAAACAGAAACAGAAGTCGGTAACAAAAGTATAACACTGGCATATGAGGAATAGGTATCATGATGAAGTGGTCTAGGTTAGCATGGAATACAATAGGAATCAGGTGAGCGGTCATTAGGAAATAAAAAGAATGGGAACAAAAAAAGTGATATGAATGAATATGTACAAAACATATTCTATACATGTAGCAATGTCTAACAATGCCTTGTAAAGATGCCTACAACTGTATATAATTAATATTTGATAATGTAAAAATGAAAATGTTAGAGCTGATGTCTAAGCGTCTTCAAGATTGAACCAAAGATTCCTTAGGATTTCCTGCTCCAGAAGCCCTTTTGAATTGAGGTTAGGGGTGGGGGCAGAACAAAACTCATCCTGAGAAATGAAACAAGGTCCACAATGGATAGAGTGATTAAAGTCTAAGGAAGCAAGAACTAATAACGGGTTAGAAGGGATAGCTAAATCAAAGATGACAGTTCAAGCTCAAGAATTGGCCTTTATTTCTCAGTGTCCTAGAGCCTGTTTGGACTGGTCTCCACTGTCAGATGTACTCATTTCATCAACTCTGCCTTCAGGGTTATCAAATTGCCAGCTTGAGTGGGTACACCTGTAGAATTTTGATAAGTGCAAGAAGCTCATGATTTGAGTTGCAATCAAATATAAATTTTGGAAAAGAGTATTTGGCAGGGTAGAAAAGGAGAGTAGAATGAAGGACAAATTCAGAGGAAAATCAGAGCCATTAATATGCCAGCATAGAGGGTTGGAGAGATGGCTCAGCCATTAAAGGCTAGGCATGCAACCAAAACTAAAAACCATACCAGCATAGAGATAATGCTGGGCTAAAAACTGAAGAAGTTTCCACCATGACCTTTTTATTACATGAGGTCAGGAATAGTTATACATGAATTTCAATTCATAGTTATTACGACCTAGAACAGGGAGTAAGGTCACTTGAAGTGAGTAGGGCAAACATGTTCAGTATATCAGCTAAGAAAAAGTACAAAAGCTGGCGCCCAGTCCTTGGACAGAGAGAAAGTAGGTTAAATAACTTTAGAAGTTTCTAATAACAATATAATATAGTTATGAAGAATTATAGATCAGATAAGCATACAGAGTTGATAAATAAGTATGAAGACCTCAAATGCTAGAACTTCTGAAATATGTCAAATAGAAGAAACTCTACAAAGTGATAGGGTGACTCTGAAGCAAGCTTTGAAAAGAGATAGGCGTTGTTAAGAAGAATAAAAATGGCTGAGTTCCATTTAGACTAATGTGTGTTGGAGGAAAAAAAAAATATCTAGGATGTCTCCATGGCAGCTAAGTCCTGGCCAAAGTCCCCATTTCAGTTTGGAACAAAGCCTTCCAAAAGCTGTCCAGAGCTTGGCACATTGAGGGCTGGGAAAGAGGACAAACATTATTAAAATTTGGCCAGGAGGATGTGCAGGTGGAGAGAAGAGAGGCTACTGGGCAGCTGACTAATGCTAAAGAAGCATTTGTAATGAGGCAGTAGCTACAGCTTGGGAAAGCCTTTCATACGTTTCCTCAGACAGTGTTTTCTGAGAATAAAAATGATGCCTTTTTCTTCTCCTCCCCTCATATATTTTTCACTACATGTTCTTTCAGTAAACATAACTGAACTCCAGAGTTCAATCAGCAGGGATTTTCATAGAAACTTACTCTCTTATTTGACTTGACTGAATAAGAAAGACAAGGAGCATATTTAGTGGAGCCTGTGAGGTCCCTGGGTAGCACTTACTCAGAATCTCAGAACAGATTAGCTTTATGCCATGTCTGTCATTTTCCTGAAATTCTGCATATCCTTCAGACTCTTAGTACATCTAAACATTGCTTCCATAAGTCTCTGAGAAGGAGGATGTGCATTTATTTTACTCTTAATATAGTCCAGACATTTCAATGAATATATTACTCATTATACATTAAAAGTTCTATATTTAGAATCTGAAGGGATTTCACAGTGCTTGCTCTGTTTTAGTTTTGTTTTGCTACTTTTGTAAAGGGTGCACATTCATTATTGGCAATGTTACTTTTAGGAGATAAAATTTAGACAATAAAGAAGTTTTGCACTTCCACACTTCCAGGTGTTGTGTTCTTTTCTTTCTTTCTTTTCTTTTTTTTTTCTTCAACATTGTCTTTTATTAGGCACAGGATTTTAAATGATCTCTCCAATTTCTCCATTCACAGGCAAAACTATATGTGCCATCTAACATACTGGAGCTTGCCAAATGAATCACTACCTAGAAGGGAAAATTATCCCTAACCTGCTTAACCAGGGGGCGAATTCATCTTCCGACCCCCAAGAACATGGAGATGAATATGGTAGACAGACTGGCCCCCATCTGCACCTTCATTCATCACCATCCGATATCCTCATTTCAGGCCCAGATCTGCAGCACATTTCTTGCCAACAATCATTAAATGTCCTAGAAGACTTTCATCATCATCTTCTGCTACAGAAATCTGGGCTATAGGCTTCTTGGGTATCACCAGGAAATGTGTTGGCACTTGAGGGAAAATGTCATGAAAAGCAAGACACCGGTCGTCCTCGAAGATGATCTTGGCGGGGATTTCTTTACGGATGATCTTGCCGAAGATCCTGTCGCCGCCGGGCTGGGCTACTTGAGCCTTGGCAATCTCGTCAGCCATCGCAACTGCTCGCTGTTCTCGGCCACGTTGAGGGAAGGAACCACGGGAGCCGGTGTTGTGTTCTTATTATAAAATTGCACTTGAGAAGTAGAGGCAGAAGGTTTAGGATTTCAAGGTTTTCCTTAACTTCATAGCAAGATTAGGGCTAGCCTCAGGTACATGAGACCCAAAACCTGAAGAATGAATGAATGTTCTACACTTCAACTATGGTGACCAAAGGCTACAATGTAGATGTGTTCTAAAATGTTACATATGCACCAAAGGCTTGACTAAAATGCAATTCAATAAGCATACACTATAGTCATTCTCTATTTCTAAATAGTGTTTAGGTGAAAGAGAGAGAGAAAGAGAGGGAAAATATGATGTTTGTATATACCAAGAATACAACAAAACAACTTCTGAGAGAACTCGCTATACATACACATATTTAAATCATTCCATGATGGCCTTAACAAAACAGAACAATTGTGAAAGAAATGCTACATACGAGATATTTTGAACTATCGAAGGGGCAATTGCTAACATAAAACATATAAACAGTTCTTCAACAAAATTATAACAGCTTATGAAAAATTAATGATCTATAAAAACAAAAATTGAGACAGTATCTCATGAAACTCAGGTTGTCCTCAAAGTCACTGTGCATGGGACTATGCATAATTTTAAACTTCTAATTCTCCTGAGTCTACCCCACCAATTACTAACATTATAGGTAGTTACCAACAAACCCCATTTATATACAGCTTAGAACTGAACCCAAGCTTTCATGCATGCTGTCTAACTACTGCACCAACTGAGCTACATCCTCAGCCCATGTTTTATGCAGTTTATTCTCTTTTTTTATTTGAACCATATTTCTCAAGTTGTACTCAGAAGACAAATTTCCCAGTCTTCATTAATCTAAATTGGTTCTAATTCCAAAAAGTGGTGTAAACAAATATAAAACGTCTAATAATTATATATAATTCATAACGCTTTTGTTTATTGAGGAAGATTTCTGTTAAATAGCTATGAATGTGATTGACCTGTAAGTTGGTACCTTCTTTAAATGTTTACTCATTGTGTTTAATACACTGATACCATTGTGTAGGCTAATTTTATGTGTCAACTTGACTGGGTTATGGGATGCCAAGCTAACTAGTGGTGCACTGTTTCTAAATGAGTCCACAAGGATATTTCCAGAAGCAATTAACATATGAACTCACAGCTAAGCGAGCAGGCCTGACATAGTTTAAATTCCCCTCTGCCCAGCAGTGAAAACAGAAGTATAACAAATTCAAGGCATATTTTGCTACAGAATAAGTTCAAGGCTAACCTGGGCATCTTAGTGAGACACTGTCTCAAATTTTAGAAACTAAAAACAAGAATGTAAATATGAATTAATGGTAGAATTCTTGCTTTGAATGTTCAGAGTTCTTAACACCATGAAATCCTTTGCAAAGCACACACACACACACACACACACACACACACACTCATACTGTTTATATGTTCTCTGCTTAATGCTTAATTCAACTATTTTGAAAAGTTTTGGTAAGCATTTATTTTTCTAAAGTCATCTTACTAATAACAGGCTTTATTAACAGATGATGGAGTTTTTTCATGGACATTGTCCTCAGGATGTTGAAAGGAAAAATAATGATGAGTCCATTATGATGAGATGATTAAATTATTAATTATTTTCAATCAACTTTTTGTATAACTGAATCTTATTGTCTTTACTAAGCGTTTCCATCTTGTTTAAGAAACTTAAACATATAATAAAGTAAATTAATAAACCATTAAAAATGATTCAGCAAACTTCTTCCTGTTTTCTAGTTCTACCTTTAATATGTCTGTTTCTTCCTTGAACTAACATCAGCAATTATGTTGGCATTCTGGGCTTGGGATGTTCCCAGCCTATATGTACCAAACTTTATTATCCTAGTATTTATAAACAATTCCCAATCCTATAAAATAAGCTGAATATTTGTAAAATTATAATTTATATATTTATAAATTCTCAAGTAAAATATATGTCAAATTTTAGAATATAGAAGAGAACACAGCATTTAAAGTCCTTCATTTTCTTTTTTTTATTTTGTATTTATCAAGAAAAACAGTAAATTGAATTTAAAATGCTGATAAGTTAACAACAACTATAAAGAAAATAAAAATCATAAGCTTGACTTATCAAGGGTGATAATGCAAATAAGATTGCTACACATATATTTACTTTGTGTTCAGCTTTCCCTCTGAATTTCTTTTGCTATCCCTGTATATCCCCATTCAAGGTCCCTTCCCCCTCCCACCACATCAGGTCATTTTTCTTCTCCACAACTCCCATCCACTCCCTGGGCAGGCTACAGACAGTCCCATGGTCCCACTGATACAATAATGCTTAGTTCAGTCTCCACTCCTGGCAAATCCAGTTTTGTACCTCCTCCCTCAAGAGTGAGTCAGGTGTTCATTTTCAATAGAATCTATATTCAAAGAAATTTTGAATACTAACCTGTGCATCAAAACATCTTTTAAGATGTCCCATGTGTCTTCCATACCTAATAGCTTTACCTGCTGCAGTTAGTTAGCATCTGCAATGATTTGTATATGAAACGTCCCCAGAAATCTCACATGTTCTATGACTTGGTTCCCAGAGCAATGTTCAAAGATGGTAATTTTGAGACATGATTGGATCATGGCATTTGTGGCTCAATTTAGTGGGTTAACCTGCTGATAGATGCATAATATGCTAGCATTGTTGGGGCTTGTGAAGTCTGGTGAAAGGAAGTAGTCATGGAAAGCATGAACCTGAAGACTATCAGCTCCTTTCTGTCTCTGCTGTGCAGTTCCAATGAGCAGATCAGGCTTTCTGTATCATAGCCTCTTATTGCCATCATGTTCTGCAGCAACATGGCTCAGAACAGTGAAGCCAGTTGACCATGCACTAAAAATCTCTAAAACCATATGTTAAAGTAAGCCTTGCCTCATGTATTTTGTCACAACAACAAAGAAAAATGACAAAGCATCTGATACCCTTGACATGTTTTGAAAAGTGACAATAAAGGAACTTGAATCCTTATAAAATTTGTGGGGATGAATTAGTAAATTTCCCTAAAGTTAACTAAAACAAAAGAAGTTTTTGCTATATTTCAAAATATTTTTGTCTACCTTGCCCTTTCTGTTGTCTGTTGCCTTTATCTTAATTAAACCTATGCTCCAACCTATAACACTGCAATCACAGATCTTACCCACTTTTTTTAAAAAAATTATGTTTTGACCTCTTTTTTAATCCTTAATATGATCATCTAATCTTGGCTTATGATTTTCCTTGAAAATGTAGATTTGCAATACTTGACATTCAAATTCTTCTTTTTATATCATTTTTCCAGAGGGTTCCTGCTGAAAGACTGACATTACTTATTATGGATGAAAAAATATTCACATGAGTGAACTGGGAAATGCCTTGTTTGATATTTGATCTGATATACTAAATTCTGTATAGATCAAGAGGAGAATCTGGCAGAACTCATTTAAATTGGTTTGTTACAGTAGGACCAAGAGCTTACTTTTATTTTGTTCACTTAGGGGAAATTAGACAGAATATAATTTCTAGTAATGAAATATGCAGTTTACAAACTTTAGTAATAAGAATTCATGTACTCTTTCAGAAATATATTTCAAAGGTAATTCAGTAATCTGTTTATCATGCTAACTGATTGCTCCATAAAAGCAATTTTAACTATACTTAGGTTGGAGCAATGAAAGAATAAATATGATTACCATGCAGAATTAATTACACAATAATCAATTTTCAAGTAAAAAGTAAGAAATTATTCAATGTTTGAATATCAAAAAATATTATTTTCTTCTGTAACCACTCACAGACTAGCATAAACTTTCTAAGCATAGATTGCAGTAGAAGTTAGATTCAACTATTTTCTTATTCTGAAAACATTCTACTAGCTATTTTCCTAGGAGAAGAAAAAGAACACTTAAATCTGATTTAAATTCTATATAGAAAGGATTTACTTTGACCCACATAAGTGCTAGAGAGATTACTATTTCCAGTGATATGGAATTCTCAGGGGCGTGTGTGTGTGTGTGTGTGTGTGTGTGTGTGTGTGTGTGTGTGTGTGTGGTGTGAAATTGTTTACATTTTACACATTTAAGTATAATATTAAATTAAGAAATATAACTTGGTGTTACAGAAGAGGGGAAAATAATTGCCACCTTTTTTATAAGGTGGTGACTAAGTAAATGAGGGATTAAAATTGTTTACTCAATTCAATTTAGTCTGGTAAAACAGTCTATACCCATAGTAGGTTCAGACATTGTTTTCTTTCCATGTTGCTAGCAATTTAATATTTATACTTGCTTTTCAGATAATGTCTCATGTAGCTCTGGATGACATGGACATTATTATCTTGACCAGTCTAGCTTGAAAATCACAGAGATATCTCTGCCTCTGCCTCCAAAGTTCCAAGTTTAAAGATGTGCTCTACCACTGTTAAATATTTATATTTTAAAGAAGTAGAATTGATCTCACAGCTTCTCTGTTAAGCTAATATTAGTGCTTCTGTATCAAACGTTTAGAAAAATGTCTTCATACATTTGTAATGTGCTTTTAGTCAATAGTAGAATCTACCACACTATAACAAATCTCACCCATCATATCAGCCATAGGTGTGGGCATGTTTGTCGGCAAGATTATTTACAGGCATTGTTTCTAATACTTGGGTGATGCTTTTTTAGGAAATTGGGGACAGTTGACCCATGAAGAGCATTTGAAGATAAGTAATGTATTATTTTATGTATGTGAGTGTTTACTTGAATATATGCTTATGCATCTGGTCTCCAAAGAGGCCAGATAAGCCCTCCAGCATTGCCTCCTAAGAAGTAACCTCATTGTTTATCTATTTTTTTTTCTTTGTGCTGTGTAAAACCAAAACCCATTGTTCACATTTGTTAGATAAACACTCCAACACTTTAACCATCATAAGTTATAAACTAAAAGCAAAAATTCAAATAGGCTGTTTAAGCCTATTTAGGAATATTTTAAATGGAGACTTATTTGCACATGTTAAAAATTCTGTTTATGCCTTGAGTAATAAACTGAGAAAATCAAATACACTTAGAGACTGGAAAGATTTTTTCTTTTTTAATATCACATATATATATATGCACATAGCAACCAAGCAGAAGAAATATATTTAATATAGCAAGAATATAAATGTTGACTCTTTGTACACAGAAATAAATGCTTTCCTCTTCCACCCCCTAAGCTATATTGACAAGTTGTAATAATAAGATCTAACCATCCCTTCATCTCAATTGAGATGTATACAAATACAATAATGGTAGCCTTGTGCTTACTTCAGACTCCAGAACCCCTAATGATTACCATGCATGTATTCACAAGGTTGAAGTGATGATGGAAACCTTATGCCCACAGCATTACCTGTACATTTTCTCCTTTACACCTAAGCTATATTGAAGGAGATAAATATCTAGAAGCGAAGAGATATCAAGACTCTCACTGTCTTTTCCCTTCCCTTTGGGCTTTGCAGGTTAAGGATAATTCAATGTCCATCCCAATATGCATGTTCTGATGTCTTGGTGAGAAACTAAAGGAGAAAATTTCTTCCTGATCTGTCTGTAGGTTATGCTTATACTGCTTTAATGTCTCAGGAGATTAGTGCTGGGTATAGCAATAATCACATATGCATCATATGCAAGCTACCTCCATTTTCTCATTTTTCAATTAAACTGAGTGTTCTTAAGGGAATCTGAGCTCTTTGTCCCTTATGACAGACTCTGATATATCTCTACCCATGGTTATTTTCATTTTAGAGATGTGATTTCACTAAAGAAAATAAAAATATTTGCAGGCTTATTGTAACATTATTAAAATAGAGAATATGATCTTTGGATTACTATGTGTCTACTGTTTGTTTCAAAAATTGTTCTTCCCAATGGTGTAGCTGCAAACTGATACATATTTTTCTTATTAATCCCAGGAATTACACAAATTTCATTTGTGCAAACAATTTTAAACTAAAACAATTTACTCACTAGTTAAAGACAACATTTTAGCTTCTAGTATGCACCAAATGCTTTTTATCAAACAACTTTTTATTCAAGAATATATCTTCGGGGCTGGAGAGATGGCTTAGCGGTTAAGAGCACCGTCTGCTCTTCCAGAGGACCCAGGTTCGATTCCCAGCACCCACATGGCAGCTAACAACTGTCTGTAGTTCCAGTTCCAGGCAAACACCAAGGCGAATAAATAAATAAAGGTTTTTTAAAAAAAAAAAAAAAAAAAGAATATATCTTCAATGTATTCATCAATAGTAAGTAAACCAAATCACACTTACATATGAAAGCACTCACTTTCAAGTGTTCTGGCTTTAATTAAAACCTCTAAGCCATGAAGTTACACACAATGACCTCCCCTTGTGAACATTGTCTAAAACTACTCAGTTGAGTTTAAGTAAGACCTATACTTGGATTGAAAAGCAAACTAAACTAATGATCTTACAAGGGTATATCAATAATTTTATTTGCAATAAAATGCAAAAATTAGTCACAAATATACCCATTTTAGGCTGATAATGAAATATTAGCATTTAGCTGATTGATGTTATTCTGTATTCCACAAAAATGGAAAACCTAGAAGAAATGGACAGCTTTCTGGACAGGTACCATCTACCAAAATTAAATGAAGATCAAATTCATTACCTAAACAGGCCTATAACCCTTAAGGAAATTGAAGCTGTCATTAAAAACCTCCCCAAAAATAAAAGCCCTGGTCCAGATTGTTGCAGTGCTGAATTCTACCAGACATTCAAAGAAGAATTACTACCGTTACTCCTCAAACTATTTCACACAGTAGAAACTGAAGGAATATTGCCAAATTTCTTGGGATAGGTATTATTACCCTGATTTCTTTCTCAATCTGTTTGTCATTTGTATATAAGGAGGCTAATGATCATTGAGAGTTAATTGTGTATCGCTGCTTTGAAACTGTTTATTTGGGACTGGAAATATGGCTCAGAGGTTAAGTGTAGCGGGAAATCAGGAACTATATATGTGAACGATCAAGTCATAGGACTGGAGACAAGCGGGGTGTGGTTAACTGAAAAGGATTCCGGAAGTAGACCTTCGAGGGAGAGGACCAGGACAGGAAGTCGTCATTCTCTCGTGAGAGTTCCCCCACTGGGTGCGCAGTTCGGCCCAGCTGCCCGGGAGTTCGGACGTACGGCGTGGGGATGAAGAATCTTCCTTAGAAAGGCTCTGGCATGCTGCAACCTCATCCTGTCATCTTCTCTTAAAACCGGCTCTGTTTTATAAGCGATTTTCACAAAATAAACCCGGTTTAAAACATATCTCAGGGCGGGTTTTTACTGCGATAGTTAAGATCACTGGTTGTTCTTTCTAAGGTCCTGAGTTTAATTTCCAGCAACCACATGGTGGCTCACAGCCATCTATGATGACATCTGGCACCCTCTTCTGTATACTGTATACTTAATAATAAACAACTTTTAAAAGAAGATAGAAAGTATTTATTTATCCTGGTAGACCTTAGTCACTTATGTATATACTCATATCATCTGCAAATAAAGCTACTTTGACTTTTTCGTTTCCTCTTTGTATTCCTGTGGGCTCCTTCAACTGTCTTATTGTTTAGGCTAAGACTTCAGATACTTAATTGAATAAGTATGAGAGAGTTGACAACCTTGTCTTCTTTCTGATTTCAGTGAAATTGATTTGAATTTCTCTCCATTTATATTGATGTAGGCTGAGGGATTACTGTAAATTGACTTTATTGTGTTGAGGTATGTCCCCTGTATACCTATTCTGTCCCTCTAGTACTTCTTGTTTGTAGGAGTATTGAATTATCTCAAATGCATTTTCTGTATTTAAGAAGATAATCATGTAGTTTTTGTTTTTCGGTCTGTTTACATAGTGATTTACATTTAATGGTATGCATATGTTGAGTCATCCCTGCATCTCTGAAATAAAATATATTTATTCATGATTGATGGTCTTTTGATGTATTCTTATATTTGGTTTGCAAAATGTTATTAATAATTTTGCATATATTTTTATAAGAAAAATTGTTATGTTCTCTTTCTTTGTTGGGTCTTTATGTGAGTTAGGTATCAGTGTAACTGCGTCTTTGTAAAAAAAAATTGCAATGTCTAGAAATTTTTTTAATTTTAGACATTTTTCTATATAACTGGAAAACACTGATCATTTACAGAAGTGTCAGATCTGACTGGTATACTAAACTTTATGTTTGATTTTTAAATTTTAAATTTACATGACAACCCCTCTCTCTGCAACTCTTCCTGTGTTCTATTCACTATTCAAAGTCATAACTTCTTCAACTATTATTGCTTTATACACACAATCACACATATACACTTTTTTAAAGATCCTTTTAGTCTTGCTCATAAGTACATTTGCTTAGATCAGAACACTTGGAATGGGCAACCTATCATGATGCTTGTCCCTCAAGAAGACAAATTCACCATATTTCACTCCTCATTAATTGCTCACAACTCTAGATGTGATGTCTCGTGGGATTTTACCCATCCATGTTAGCATGTCAACTAGCATTCTCATTGTTTTGATGTTGTTTAGACAACATATTAGCTGAGATTCATTGGTGCAGTTTTCCTATTATATGTAGAAGTTGGAATTTCACAATAAACATCCTGATCTTTTGGATCTGACAATTATTCCAACCCTTTTTCTAGAATATTCTCAGAGATATAGGCATAGGAGCAGGCTATCAATGTACAAAGTAGGGCTGGGAGCTACAACTTCATTTTTCTCTGCATATTGACTACTGCAGACTTCTACAAGGCCTCCATCATCAATAAAAATATTTGTAGCTTAGTTTCAGCTTAAATCCTGGAATGCCTGTGTCCAAAGTGTACACACACACACACACACACACACACACACACCCTTTTCAAAGCATCCTTAATATTATCTACTTTCCTTTTCTCTCCCTCAAAGATCCCCTTTCTATTATTTTTCTCACTTACCCCTTTATAGTACCTGTGTCCTAACATTCTACTCTCTCTACAGATCTCTTTTATGATCCTTTTTTTTTTTTTTTACTTTCCTGGTTCCTATGGTTATTCCATGTCATACAATAATACATAAAGACTAGAATGATGATCTTCAAATAAGAAAGAACTTGAGATATTTGTCTCTTTGGTTCTGCATTTTATTCCTCAGTATAATGCTTTCTAATTCTATGAGTTTACTAGAAAATTTCATGATTTTTGTAGCATATTTCATTGTATATATCTTCCCCATTTGCATTTATATTCATTACTTGAAGAACTTTTTTCCAAGATGTTACTTTTGCTGAGTACAGCGGCAAAGAACATGACTGAAAAAGTATCTATTGAGTAAGATTTTGAAGCCTTGAGGGCATGTATCAAACAGTAATATAACTGTGTTGTATGGTAGTTCTAGTTCTTATTTTGTGAGTATTCTCCATAGTGGTTTCCAGAGTCTGTAGCAAATGGTTTAATCCCATCAAAGCTTTCTTTGACATTTGAAAATCTGCTAGCTTATTATTTTACTAGTTTATGGATCTCTACACAAACTCTAATATTATAAACAAATGCCACAGATCTTACTTTCTCTCTTAATCTCTCAGCTCTGTAAGCTTACTACTTCTGTTTGAAAACAAAGAAGTTTTTGTGTGTGTGCGTGCATGTGTGTGTGTGTGTGTGCGTGTGCGTGTGTGTGTGTGTGTCTTTCCTAATAGGCTAGGATATTTTTTTAACTCTAAAAATCTGTACAGAAATTCCCAATGTGAATGATTAGCAATAGCTTTGTTTACTTGATTGATTTTGTTTTAAAGTGTTTTCTTATGTTAGAAAAACCAGTCCCGTGCTCAGTTCTGTTTTTATAAACAAATCTAAGACATTAATTGTTGTTTTTCATGTGTAAATTTCCTTGCCAAAAATTAAATTACTTTTATATCTGAGAATAGAAAAAAGTGAAATATATTATTAACTTCAAATCACCACTGATTTACTTTTTTAGTCATTTGCTAGAAATATTTGGGCTTATTAATGAGTTCTATATTGATCCGTTTACATGAGTGGTATGTTTTGTTGTCTTGTGAGAATAATATTGTGGTCTCAGAATCTGTTGCTAAGAATTCACAGTTTCTGCCATCTGTTCCTGTCTTCTGCTTATAAAGACATAATCAAGGCTATTGGGGTGGGGAGCAGGATACATGTGTTCCTGCACATGCTTAATTATAAATGAGAATGGGAGGCCAAAATTTTAAATGGTACTGAATAGTTATATAAATTCACATGAAACATGATGTGGAGAAGGCACAGTCTCTGTTGGATGACTTGACTGAGAGACCTGAGCAAACATGTACTTTCTCAGGATAAAGCACTGACAACCATTCAAAAAAGATTTCACCCAACTAGATCCAAAGATTCTGTGGAGTCACTCACAGAATATGGTGAGGAGTTATTTACAGAAGTTTCAATGACTCAAAAGCAGCTGCATTACCTAAATAGTGCATATCATCATGGGTGACAACTCATGAAGGCAGTAACCTTGGAGCATCCTTTCCAAATTGCAGGCACAGCCTCTGCAGAGTCTATATCTCACCCCAATGCAATTGCTTGCTGCTTGTACAACCATGGAAAGATGGCTTTGCTCAATCTTGAAGCTCTGTGCTTTGAACCTGTGACCCTTGTTTGTTTTTTCAGTCCTAGTATTAAGCTACCTTCTCTGAGGAGAGGATGCAACAATTCAGAGGAAATGAACTCATGACTGTATCATTTTCACACAACCTCACTGTCATATCACAGAAAACATTCTGAGCTGATTAGAAGACAACCAAGAATAGAAATCTATCTTTGTTGCTTCTTAAGTAAATCCTGGAGCTTTATTTCATGTCAGTATCAATACATACTTTTTAGAGCAAGACTTAATAAAACCTAAAGTAATGACTAGGTATTTCAGAAATACCTATAAAGATTTATTATAGTTTCCTGCTAGGTCATGCTCCAAAATTCCTGGTTAATTTTTGAAACTATATTCCAGTAAATTTTTTGTATTTTATAACAAATATGCCTCTAGAAATAAAATTTTGCCAACTATATGTATTTAATTGCTTAGTTAACAAACCTTCTTCTTGCTGTTGTTTGTGTTTTGAAGTAAGGACATCAATACGTATATTACACAGTGTTCTAGAGAGGAACTGAAGGAACTGAATGAAAATATATTATCAGCAGAATCATTAAACTGACTTACATGATTTGGGCTGCTGAAGAAATTTTGGTCTTCATTTTGAAGAGGCCAAGGGGTGGGATGCTGCTCAGTCCACAATGTTACCTGTTTTAGCTGTTCCATTTTTACTGCTGCAAGCCATAAGTTACTCTTGCAGAGCCACTGTACATCTGTTTATATAGACAGCCAGAGAAACAGGGTCAGTAAGGGATGTCAGCAGCAGCCTTTGCCATGATGCTACAAAGCAAGAGCGAAAGGTAAACAGGACAAAGGAGAACCTTTCTCCTAGACCTCCTTCCATCTAGTCGATCCCTGAGAAGTGGCCCATATTTAATTTAGTAAAGAAATGGCCTTACAGGCAAGCCCAGAGGCTAATCTAATCTAACCAGTTCCCTACCAGTGTGCTCAACATCTGAGGATTCTAGTCTGTAAAGTTGACAGTCAATCTGAAACATTACAATGTTTTATTTTGTTTTTTTAATTAGGCATTTTTGTTTTTAATATAATAGATGTTAATGAATAATCTAATAGAAAAATTAATTTCAGTGTAGAACTTTGCCTACATGCTTAAGACTTAATTCTTGTTATGCTGTTCAGAAATATAAGCTTAAAAATGGAGGAAACTTTAAAATTCTAATATGAATATCAAACATGTAACATTGTCTAAATGTATCCTTGCTTTTGCATTTGTGACTGAAGACATATCAATCAACAGCGATGTTTTCATGTTTCTTTTACCAAATTGCAATTGATTATGACTAGAGTAATTATACAATAGTGTTTATATTAAACATTATGTTCTTCAATTTGTTTAAAAAATAGAAATAGGAGTAATTAACATTTATTTCATGTCTTCCATATGCCACAGGTATGTACTTCTCACATCTTTAATATGTTAATTTGAAATACCAGTTGAAAGAACAGTTACCATTATGCTTAGTTCATAAATAAAAAGACAAATTTGAAATATAAATAAATATTACGTGTTGGGAGCTGCGACCAAGCCGCACCCTAAAATGGCGCCGGCTTCCACCCTCCGCCTTCCCAATGGCGAGTGCTCCCTAGGGTAAACAACTCCTTTTTTGGCGTGAGGCGATCACGAGAGTGAGCTTCCGCATGCGTGACCCAATGGGCAGCATCCACATGGCAGGGACTGAGTGGATCATTGGAGAGCTTTTAAGCCCAGAGCAGAGGGAGGAGGAGGAAGAAAGAAGAGCGTACACGCTGAATAAAGGACCTGGTCAGTTGCTGCATAAGAATCTGGTGTTGCATCTTCCTTGCCAGAGAGGTTGGGCGTGAAAATTACATGTTGAGAGTAAACAACCCAGAAATATAGCTCATGCTAGGTCACTTGCCACATACAAACAAGACCCTGGTTTCAATCCACAATACATTGAAAATCTGCTTGAAAATATATATAGTTCACTTGTTCAAAGCTTGTCTAGCAAGGCAAGGCTTTGGGCTCTATCCTTTGGCCCTACAATTAATAAAACAAAGCTAAGCAAACTAGGTTTCAGAACCAGCCCTCAAGGGACATTCTTTTACCTCAATTCACCCTTTTCCCATTACTTTCTGTAATCATAATTTTCTACGATGATATTTTGCCATGGAAATTATAATTATCATATTAAGATGTGTGTTTTCCCTGGATACATACGTGAAAAATAAGCTCAAAACAGTGTGCAGACAAAAGTGGGTGTGTGTTTGCTAGATAAATATGTAAATGTGCATAACTTGATAAACATTTTTCTGCATATAACTTTAAATAATTAAGAATCAATTCTTTCTGTGACATATTGAAACTTAATTTGAAAAATTATTAAACACAGAAATAGACAAGATTATACTATTGTTCATAATTAAATTCTCTCTTCAGCTGTAATTGCTTGAAAATAATCTCAGCCAAAAAAAAGTAAAATTTACAAATTCTCCACATATGCTGATGAGGTTTATCCTGCTTAAGAACCAGGTACTCAGTCACTGGCTGATATCACTGAAATCAGAAAGCAAGAAGATTAAATTTGTATATTTGTTCGGCACACAATTCATAGGACATCATATTCTCATCTAGTAATTAGACAGATGTGGCATGAATCCTAACTGGTCTTATAATAAAAACCCAGATCCACATATTGTGGCAGATGCTAAATGATCAGACAGACAGAGGAACAAACCACAGACGGTTCCCACCCAGCTGACTCTTCAGCCTAAAGAGGAAGATCCTGTCTCCAGGAATCCTCTGACTGAATGGGGAAGAGAGGGCAACCACAAGGCTGAAATGAAAGAAGAGTTCTGGTGGCACAAGCCAGTGGAGGAGGCAGGAGAATCATGAGTTCTAAGCCAGCCTGGGTTCACAGAGATTTTCCTGAGTGCCAAGATTAAAAGTGTATGTCATCACTGCCTGACTTCTATGGCTAACTCTGTGGCTGGCTCTGTCTTCTGATCTTCAGGCAATCTTTATTTGATACACAGTATATGACCACAGATAATATCTTTTAGTTGGGAAATCCATAGACTCTTTGTCTTTTCATCTGAGTTCATTGTGCTTTGGAACTTATGCATGCATACTAAAATGGTAAGTTTTAAAAACAGGTAGGAAGTAGTGCTTATGAAAAAATCATATTAAAGTATGAAAATATCATACTTTAATCATCATAAAATAAATTTTATGATCTCCTTAAAAAAAAATCTTGGTCCTTTGATTAGTTGGTTCCCCTATTGTTTGTTTTGTTTTCTTTTGCTTTTGAGGAGGCATAGTGTAGCCTTGTTGGAGAAAGTATGTCATTGGGATTAAGTTTGAAGATTCCAAGGCTTTAGCTCTCTTTGCTTGTGATTATGGCTCATGTGAGCTTTCAGCTTCTCTTCCATCATGGCTGCTGCTTGCTGTCAAATCCCATGCCATCATGGATTCTTATCTCTCTGAACCCATAAGCCCAAATAAACTCTTCTTCTATAAGTAGCCTCGGCCATGGTATTTTATTACAGCAACAAAATGTTGACTAATACATTAAGATACCAAAAGAGAATTGCCCAAAAGAAGAACTTATGAAGAAATCTGTGCTTGGTGAAGAAATTATAAGCTAAGATACTATAGTGAAAATATGGAGCATTTTAACTTCAGTGTGTTACCACAATAAGTCAGTTAAAAAGAAATGTGTGAACTCTACCTTGACATTTCTTTTAGAACTGTAATGAGAGCTCATCTTTCCTAATGTTGAGACCTTTTAATACAGATCCTCATTTTGTGGTGACTCCAAACCACAAAATTATTTTCATTGCTACCTCATAACTGTAAGTTGGTTATTGATATGAATCGTAATGTGAATATCTAAAATGCAGGACATGTGACCTCTATGAAAGGGTCAAACTACTCCCAAATAGATTGCAGCCCCAGGTTGAGAACCACTTTTCAGAGGTTTAAAAAGCCAGTCAAAGAAGCTGCCAACCCAAACTACTACACCCAGCAAAACTATCAGCCACCATACATGGAGTAAACAAGATATTACATGACAAAAGCTAACTTAATACCCATCTGCAAATCCAGCCCTTCAGAAAGCATTAGAGGGAAAACTACAGCCTAAGGATCACAGATACACCCATGAAACCACAAACAATCAATAATCTTACATAACAAAAGCCCAAAGAAAGGAAATACATACAAGCTACCACGGATAATAACAGAAAATAACAATCAGTAGTCATTAATGTCCCTTAATATGAATGGACTCTAATTACCTATAAAAAGACACAACCTAAAAGGATAAATACAAAAACAGAAACCATTCTTCTGCTGCATATGAGAAACACACCTCAAACCCAAAGACAGACACCAGCTCAGAATAAGGGGTCGGAAAAAAATTTTTCAATCAAAAGGCCCCAAGAAACAAGCTGGTGTTGCCATCCTAATATCTAACAAAGTAGACTTCAAATTAAAATCAATTAAAAGAGACCAGGATGGACATTACTTATTCATCTCAGGAAAAAGTGATCAAGATGAGATTTCAATCCTGAATATTTATGCCCCTAAAATAAGAGCACCTATCTATGTAAAAGAAATACTACTAAAGCTCAAATCCCACATCAATTCTCACACCCTAATAATGGGAGACTTCAATAACCCACTCTCACCTTTGGATAGGCCAACCAGACTTAGAATGAACAGAGAAATAAGGGGTAAAGCAGAGGTTATGATGCAAATGGATTTAATAGAAATTTACAGAAGCTTTTACCCAAACATAAGGGAATATGTATATTACTCAACACCACTTGGAAATTTCTCTAAAAACTGACCACATAATTGGTCATAAAGCAAACATCAATAGATACAAAAAATGAAAATAATCCCTTGTATTATATCAGACCACCATGGCCTAAAGTTAGAGTTCAACAACATCAGAAATCACAGAAAGCCTACCAATTCATGGAAACTAAACATCACTCAACTGAAACACATCTGAGTCAAGACAGAAATCAAAGATTTTCTAGAATTGAAGAAAAATGAAACCACAAATACCAAAACTAATGGGACACAATGAAAACAGTCTTAAGAGGAAAATGCATAGCACTACCTTTGTAACTTTTAAAGGCTGTATTTATTTTTTAAGTTTTATAGAATTATATGATATGTATTTGTCTTAGTTTTTAAGTTATAGTATAATTCTGTAGTAAGTCCATATTTTCTTGTGTTTGTATCTGTTATTGCTGTTTTTCATTTTTAGTATGGAGTATTTTATTAGTACTTCAAGCAGGTTACAAAGTATGAATTCATTAAAATCATTCATTAAATTTAGGTTTAATTTTGCTATCTAAATACCAGTTTTTTCAAAATCTTCAATTAATGAAACATAATGTATATACTTATGATTTTCTGGAATTGCATTCATATCTGTTATAATGTTTGTCTTTCAATTTCTAGATTTATTGAATTAGGTCTTCCCTTTTTGTTTAATTTGGTTAAGAATTTGCCAATTGTGTTTAATCATTAAAAAAATAAATTAATTAAATAATTTAAAAAAGAAAAACCTAGAGAAATCCCACACTAGAGAACAAACAGCACAGCTGAAAAACCTTAGAAATTTTAGAAGCAAACTCACCTAGAAGGAGTAGAAGGCAGGAAATAATCAAACTTAGAGCTAAAATGGATACAATTCAAACAAAGAGAACAATAAAATAATGCAATGAATCAAAAGAATTAGTTCTTTGAGAAAGTTAACAAGATAGATAAACCCTTGTCCAAACTACCCAAAAAGAAAAGAGTATCCAAATCAACAAAATCAGAAAGGAAAGGGGGAACATAACAAGAGACCATCAGGAAATCCAGAGAATTATCAGGTCATACTTTGAAAACATATACTCCACAAAAATGGTAAACCTAGAAGAAATGGACAACTTTCTCAACAGGTACCACTTACCAAAATTAAATCAAGATCGGATTAAATACCTAAACAGACCTATAACTCCAAAGGAAATTGAAGCTGTCATTAAAAGCATCCCAAGTAAAGAAAGCTCAGGTCCAGATGTTTTCACTGCAGAATTCTACCAGACATTCAGAGAAGAACTAATACCAATGCTCTTCAAACTGTTTCATTGAGGAGAAACTCAGAGAATATTGCCAAACTCTTTTTATGAGGACACAATAACCCTAATACACAAGTCACTCAAAGATGCAACAAAGAAAGAGAATTATGGACCAAATTCTCTCATGACTATTGATGCAAAAATTGTCAAGAAAATTTTGGCAAACCATATACAACAACAACCACCACGATCAAGTAGGCTTTATCCCAGAAGGATGGTTAAAAATATGAAAACCTGTAAATGTCATCTATCATATAAACAAACTGAAAGAAAAAAACGACATGATTGTATCCTTAGATGCTGAAAAAGCCTCCGGCAAAATTCAACACTCCTTTAAGATAAAAGTCCTGAAAGGATCAGGAACACAGGGAAAATGTATAAACATAATAAAAATGATTTAAGAGAAGCCAAAAGCCAACATCAAACTAAATGGAGAAATACTCAAAGCAATCCCACTAAAATTAGGAACTAAACAAGGCTGTCCTCTAACCCCTTATCAATTCAATATAGTTCTCGAAGTGTTAGCTAAAGCAATAAGAGAACAAAAAGAGATTAAGGGGATACATATTGGAAAAGAAAAAGTGAAACTATCTCATTTGCAGATGATATGATTGCATACATAAGTAACCACAAAATTCTACCAGGAGACTTCTATAGCTTATAAACACCTTCAGCCATGTAGCACTATACAAGATTAACTCAAAAAAATCAGTAGCCCTGCTATACACTAAAGACAAAAGGGCTGAAAAAGAAATAAGGGAAACATCACCCTTTATAATAGCTGCAAATAGCATTAAATACCGTGGAGTAACTATAACCAAGGATGTAACAGATCTATTTGACAAGAACTTTAAATCAATGAAGAAAGAAATTGAAGAGGATATCAGAAAATGGAAAGCTCTCCCATGTTCCTGGAAAGGTAGGATCAACACAGTAAAAAAAAAAAAAAAAAAAAAAAAAAAAAAAAAAAAAAAAAAAAAAAAAAAAAAAAAAAAAAAAAAAAAAAAAAAAAAAAAAAAAAAAAAAAAAAAAAAAAAAAAAAAAAAAAAAAAAAAAAAAAA
>PVIH01002367.1:0-28911 GCA_004025045.1 Sigmodon hispidus | reverse complement strand
ACAGACCTTGAAAGAACAATGCACAATTTCATTTGTTATAACAGGAGAGTCAGAATTGCCAATATAAATTTGCTCAACAAAAAAACTTCAGGAGGCATCACCATTCTCAACTTTAAGTTATACTTTAAAGCTACAGTAATAAAAACAGCCTGGTACAGGCATAAAAAATGGACTCGTGGATCAATGAAATCCAGTTGAAGATCCCGACATTAACCCAAAAACTTATGAACACCTGATCTTTGACAAAAAGGCTAAAAATATTTAATGGAAAAAGATATTATCTTTAACAAATGGTGTTGGCAGAACTGGATGGTAGTAGTGTGTAGAAAAATGCAAATAGATTCAAACCTATCACCCTGCACAAAACTCAAATCCAAGTGCATCAAAGACCTCAACATAAACCCACCCACACTGAACTTGATAGAAAAAAAAGTGGGAAATACTCTCCAATGCATTGACACAGGTGAACACTTCCTAAATTCAACACCAGTAGCACAGACACTAAAAACAATAATCAATAAGTGGGACCACCTGAAACTGTGAAGTTTCTGTAAAGCCAAGGACATAGTCAATAGGATAAAATGACAGCCAACAGAATGGGATAAGATTTTCACCAAACCTACAAGTGACAGAGGACTGATCTCTAAAATATATAGAGAACTCTGTAACTTATAAAGGCTTGATTTATTTTTTTGAGTTTTATGGAATAATATGATATGTATTTGTCATATTTCTTTAAGCTATAGTAGAATTTGGCAGTAAATCTATATTTTCTTGTTTTTATTTTTCTTATTGCTGTTTTTTATTTTTAGTATGGAGTATTTTATTAGTATTTTAAGTATTTCAAGGTTACCATGTATGCATTTGTTAAAATCATTCAATTTTGCTAACTAAAAACTCAACAGTTTTTTTTTTCAGATTCTTCAATTTATCAAAACAAATTTATAATGTATCTCCTTATGATTTTTGGGAATTTAATCTATATCTGTTATAATGTTTGTGTTTCAGTTTCTAGTTTTATTGAAGTAGAGCTTGCCTTTTTTGTTTAATTTGGATAAGAAATTGCCATTTGTGCTTAATCCTTAAAAAATTATAAAAAAAAGATGCTAAAAAAAGAAACTAAAGCTCAAAGCCCTAAATAATTCACTTAAAAAATGGGATTCAGAGCTAAAAAGGAAATTCCAGCAGAAGAATTACAAATGTCTGAGAGACACAAGAAAAAGCGCTCAACATCTCTAGCCATCAGAGAATTGCAAATCAAAACAACAATGAGATACCACCTTACACCTGTCAGAATGGCTAAGATTAAAGACACAAATGACAGCCTATACTGGAGAGATTGGGGAGCAAGGGAAATACTCTACCATTTTTGGTGAGAGTGTAAGTTGGTTTATCTACTCTGGAATGCAGTATGGTGGTTTCTCAGAAAACTGGGAATCAATCTCCCCAAAGACCCAGCAATACCACTACTGGGCATATACCACAAAGATGCACAGTCACACTTCAAAGGCATTAGCTCAACTATGTTCATAGCAGTCTTATTCATAATTGAAAGAACCTGGAAACATCCTAGATGCCCTTCAACAAAAGAATGGATTCACAAATGGTGGTACATCTACACAATGGGGTACTACTCAACAGTAAGAAAAAATGTTATCTTAAAATTCGAAGGCAAATAGATGAATTTGAAGAATATCCTTCTGAGCAAGGCATCACAAACCCAGAAAGATAAGCAGGGGATGTACTCACTTATTAGTGGACTTTAAACAACAAAACAAACAAAAGCAAAGCACACCCAAGCTGCAAACCACAACTACCAAACAGCTTGGAATCTGAAGCATCTTGGATTCGAACCTTGGAGTCCATTCCCTTAGAGGAACATCTGCCCTAGTCTTGATGTTGGGATGAAGAAAGCGGATCTTCCTAGAGTGGATACTGAACTAAGCCACCTTGGAACCTTGGGACCTATTGCCCTTGCTGGGGAGGAGATGAGGTGATGTGGTGCAGAAAGGGTGACTGGGAGTGGTTGGAGGTGGAGGAGAGTTTAAACAAAGGGATATACAGATGAAAAATGAGACTTTATTCCAAAAGAAAAAAAAATTAAATAAGAAAAAGAAAAACAAAAAAAACAGTTTTATTCAACTGATCTAGGCATAATCACTGTTATAGAGAGCATAGCCATACTGTGACTTAAGTACATGGTATAGGGTGCCTGAGAGTGTTCAGAATATGCATGTGAATTTGATTGTGAATCTTCCTTTAAAATACCATATGGCTGACCCCATAGCCTGATTTTCTGCTCTGTAAACAGCTTTCAAAACTTATAATAGCAACTTCTCATTTATTTTCATAAAGAATTAAGGGATCTAGGGACTATATAAACAGGAAAAAATACGCTTATAAACCCCATCATAATAAAAGATGGATAAATGGATCCATCCTATGTCTCAGAGGCAAAGTAGGGTCAAAAGACATGAAAAGAAGGTTACATATATAATTAATGTCAGCATTTATAAGCAAATATTGAACAATAAACATCACTGTGTCTCCCTAGCTTGTACTGTAACCCCCTCCCCTTTCCTCTCAGTCACTTAAGTATTGTGGACTGGTAAACAACATCAGGAAATTCTCTGAGAATGTTTGAAAATCATTTTCCTACCTTAGTCTAAGTTACTTTATATATAAGCCTAAGGAGTTAGAATCTGTGTAAGTTATTTAAATAAAAATGTGAAATCATCACAAATGTCTTTCAATTGGAATGAACTATGAAGACTTCACATATAACACTGTAGCCAGAATTGTCATTGTCCCCATGCATTTTTTTATTCCAATAGTTTTTGTTTTGTCATCATTCCTCACTTAAAAATATGTTTACTAACTATCTACAGGAAAATAATACTATGCCTTTGAACAACTGAAGACAATGACTGATAGTTTTATAATATTTCATTCTCATTTAATTTCAGTAAGAACCCTGGTAGCCTCAATGAGTGTGGAATAAATAAATAAAATCTGTATAACAACCATTCACCTATCAGGCCTTGATAGAACTGACTGTCTAGTTGAGGTGTAAGTTGCACTGATATGGTCATATTCAAAGCACTTCTAGAACTTTCTATTCCTGTAATAGTAAATCAAAAGAATTAAAAATTTCCTCATTCTACTGCTCTCTTTGACTATGCAAGGTTTTGCTAGACTGTCACCTTGATGGGAGAATGTTTTTATATATGTATTTTTATTGGATGTTTTTGTATATTTATGAAGAAACTATATTAAGAAGATAAATCTTATTAAAATATTGTCAAAAAGAGAGATATTCTTAAATGTTATATTATAATCCCATTCTTGAAATCTCTGAGTTATTATATATTTTTGGATAAAAGAGTTATATATCAGGATAAAAGATTAGAGATGAGAAAATAGAAGCATTACTATTCAGTGAAATAAAATAATTTTGGATTACAAAATTATTTAAACTTCAAGTAAGACTTACTTTGAAATATCACAGCCCAGATAATACTGAAGCATTAGACATCTGCAACCTACATTAATAAAAGTTGCTTAAAAAACAAAATGAGAGTTAAATATGCTAAAGATGACATATGGAACATTTAAAGCAGTAAAGGAAAATGAAAATCTCAGTAGGAGATACTTTACCAGATACAACCAAAGTGCAATGCTACTGTCTAATCTATTTTTAAAAGTACACAGATTCCTGGTCGTCTACCAGGGCTGATTCAAGTTTGAAAAGTCACGATATGCCGTCAAAATGAAAAACAGTTGTAGTCAGCTGTCTCAAGCTTTAATGCATTATGGAAGATAGAATTATATGTATAGATTTATGCTTAAAATGTTGACATATCTCATGCTAAAGTTTCAACTTTATTATCAAGTTACCATGCTCCCAATAAAGGGCAAGGTTTAAAGGTCACAAACACTTTTAGCTCTCTCTTTTATTTCTCATCTTCTTAGTAAGAAAACTACACTAAATGATATATAATAATTCCTGCCAGTACAAAATGTTACTGGTAACAAATCACTTTAAGATGAGTCAGAACATTGTATTTGACAGCAGATATGAACACTGAGCAAATGGTGTACATTCCAACTGGAAAGGATGAGTCACAGAAACCTTGATGTTTAACCCACATTTCTGATTATCTCTGGAGAGCTTTCAGTAGTCAAATTTTGTGATTAGTATATTAATGTTATTAGAAATAATTTCAGTCACCTAAGGTCTTCAAATGACATAAGAATTGCTTATGAAGCTGGCTAATTAAGATTAATTCTTGATTTCCTGCCATAGAGATTCTGTTAAAGGGTTATTTCATTAGGATAAGATACTACGGTTGCAATATGAAAAGCTCCCACAAGTTCATATGGTAAAATTATAGCTCCCAATTGGTGGTACTATTTTGAAAATTCAGGAAACTTTCAGAGATGAAGTTTAGTTGTAGGAAGTAGAACATTGAATGTTTTTTAAAGTAACCCCTGGTCCTTAGTTTTCTACCCACCATAAAGCAAACAGTTGCCCATCTATATTCTCCATTTGTGGTGTTCTGCCTCATGATGAGTCCAGAAACAGAGAAGCTGGTCATAATCAATGTGGAGCCATATATGCTCAAACCACTCTTTCTCTCCACAGTTTCCCTTAGATGCTTTGTCATAAAGACAGGAACAGTAACCAAACCAGCACAGCAGCCATTCTTAGATGGTTTGGATTCTACCTGTATGAAGAAAACTTTCAGCACCCTCCTTCTGAGGCATTGATAAGTCAAAACCTGTGCAATTTCATAAAAGGAAGATGATTAATGACGATGGATTTATCACTAACATTAAATTTCGCCTCAATGCCCTGCCAAGTATTGAACTTCGGTCCATGTGCTGCAGTAATGAAAAAAAAAAAAAAAAAAAAAAAGGTTATACCCATCATCCACTTGCTTCAATATCCTTAGACAATATCTAGATGCTCAGAAACATTCTTTCAGTTCATGAATTATTAAGTTTTACAACATGCATTATTTACTTTACTTATGTATTGGGCAAAGCCTTCATATGTTTATAAAGCAACATGTGGGATAAATAATCAGTAGTCTGAAATGAAATCTCAGCTATAGGTTCATGCGTATAAATAACTGCTAGTGGAGTATGTATTGAGACTTACTCAATTTATATATGTCAAGGTCTTTTAGAATTAGACAGCACTGGTGAATCAAATTGGAAAGAAGAAGTGAAACTATCTCTATTTGTAGATGGCATGTTCTATTCATAAGTGACCCACAAATTCTACCAAGGAAATTCTACAGCAATGTAGGAGGATGCAAGATTAACTAAAGGAAATCAGTAGCCTTCCTATAAACTAAAGATAAAAGGGCTGAAAAAAGACATAAGGCAAACATTGCCCTTTATAATAGCTACAAATAATATTAAATACCTAGGTATAACTATAACCAAAGAAGTACAGATTTATTTCACAAGAACTTTAAGTTAATTAAGGAAGAAATTGAAGAGGATATCAGAAAATCAAAAGATCTCCTATGTTTCTGGATAGGAAGGATCAACATAGCAAAAATGGCAAACCTACCAAAAGCAATCTACAGATTCAATGCAATTCCCATCAAAATCCAAACACAATTTTTTACAGACCTTGAAAGAACAATACTCGAGTTCATTTCAAATAACAGGAAAGCCAGAATCTCCAAAACAAATTTACTCAACAAAAGAACCTCTGAAGGCATCCCCATCCCTGACTTCAAGTTATATTATAGAGCTACAATAATAAAAATAGACTGGTAGTGGCGTAAAAACAGACATAATTCAATGGAATTGGATTGAAGACCCACAAACCTCTGAACATCTGCTCTTTGAAAAAGAGGCCCAAAATATTCAATGAAAAAAAGAGAGTATCTTTAACAAATGGTGTTGGCAGAACTGGATGGTAGTATGTAGAAAAATGCTAATAGATCCAATCCTGTCACCCTGCACAAAACTCAAATCCACGTGGATCAAAAACCTCAACATAAACCCAGCCACATTGAACATGATAGAAAAAAACAGTGGTAAATACCCTCGAATGCTTTGGCACAGGTGACCACTTCCTAAATATAATACCAGTAGCACAAACACTAAGAGCATTAATCAATAAGTGGTACCTTCTGAAACTTAGAAGCTTCTGTAAATCCAAGGACATAGTCAATAAGACAAAATGACAGCCTACAGAATGGGAGAAGATTTTTACCAACCCTAAAAGTGGCAGAGGACTGACCTCTAAAATAAATAGAGAAATCAAGAAACTAGAGCCCAAAACCTTCAATAACCCAATCAAAAAATGGGGTTCAGAACCAAAAAGGGAATTCTCAGCAGAAGAATTACAAATGGCTGAAAGGCACTTGAAAAAGTGCTCATCATTTTTAGCCATCAGAGAAATGCAAATCAAAACAACTTTCAGATAACACCTGACACCTGTTAGATTGGCTAAAAGACACAGATGATAGCCTATGCTGGAAAGGGTGTAGAGCAAGAGGAACACTCCTCCATTGTTGGTGGGAGTGTAAGCTTGTTCAGCCACTTTGGAATGCAATATGGTGGTTTCTCAGAAACCTGAGAATCAATCTCCCCAACGATCGAACAATACTACTATTGGGCATATACTATAAAGATGCACATTCAGACCTCAAAAGTCATTAGCTCAACTATGTTCATAGCAGCATTATTCATAATAGCAAGAACCAGAAAACAACCGAGATGTCCCTCAACTGAAGAATGGATTAACAAACTGTGGTGCATCTACACAATGGAGTACTACTCAGCAGTAAGAAAAAAAAAATGATATTCTAAAATTTTCAGCTAAATGGGTGGATTTGGAGAATATCATCCTGGACGAGGTATCACAAACCCAGAAAGATAAGCAGGGAATGTACTCACTCATTAGTGGACTTTACACAAAAAGCAAAGCACACTCAAGCTATAAACCACAACCACTGACTACTTGGGATCTGAAGCACTTTGGAGGGGCACCTAGGAGCCCATTCCCCCTAAAGGAACACCTAACACAGTCTTGATATTGGGATATTGGAATGAGGAAATCAGACTTGCCTCGAGTGCATGCTTAACTAAGCCACCTTGGGACCTCCTGCCCTTTCTGGGGAGAAGATGAGGTGATGGGGAGAAGAGAAAGTTATTGGGAGGGGTTGGGAGGAGGGAGTTTGAATAAGGGGATACATGGATAAAAATGAGAATTTATTCAACAATTAAAAAATTATAAAAAGGAATTAGACAGTGTGCTCTTGATAACACAGTTACATTGAAGAAGAAATGGTAAATAGCCCCAAACCAAGATTAATAGAACATTTTATCATGAAGCAAAGAAGCAATGGGGTAAATACAGTATGTCTTTCATGACAGGCAGAGTCCCACACTGGATCAAGAATATCTCTTCTTTATGTTCACACATCTTTACTATCATTCAAACAGTAGCCTGGGTTATTCTGTAAAGATATTTGAACATGAAATTAAATTCCCAAAGGGACTGCTCATGAAAAGGTATAGTAACTATCCTAGGTAAGCCAGAACTATTAAAGTGATCTTTTATAGAGAAGTGCCAAGAGATTCATGGCTGAAGATGAAAACAGATAGGTGGGTTCAAACATCTGAGTTTATCTCTGACTTATGGTCCACATGAAAACAAATACTTTAGCACATAATTTAAAGTAATTAATTTTTTTGTCTAAGCCTGAGTGAGCTTAAAAAACATTCTTCAGTCTCAACTTAGATATATTGAGTATTAAATTTTTAATACTCTTAAGATACATTAATAACTATCTTTTACAAAATAAGTGCTTATTTAAGCACATCAAATACAAAGTAAAGACTAAGTAAATTGTCAGTTTTTAATAGTTTTATATGTGATATAGGAGTATGCACAACATTGGTCCAAACATTGATGGCTCCTCTGTACACCCACCTTTGTGGTTGGCATGCATGGCCTATGATATCCCTCCATACTCAACCAGAAAACTGGAACTCCACAGTGATTTAGTGCAAAGTTCTTTCCCCAGAGCTTCCGTTTATGCTGTTTGCTAACTATACTCAAATCCCCACCTGTAGCCCTCTTCATTAACCAGCATCTGTTTTCTGGTTGTGGATGAGCATATTAAGCCAAGTATCTTAATTTTTTCTTCTACACATCGGCCCCCTGAGGATGATGTACTTTACTGTTAAATATCTGAGTAGTCACATACCCCAATATTTTCCAGCATATTGCTCAGTTTGTTTGTAAATATTCACTAGTGTTCCTGTCTTTTTGACAATTAAATAAAAGTAAAACATATGTAATCTTAGCACCAAAATTAGAGGTTACCTATTCAAACTGGGGAAAGAAAACAAGCATAAGGTACAAAATAATGAACTGTTTTCTTGTCAGTTTGTAGCCAAATCAGTTGTAAATTCACATTTAGAGAATAGTTCTGACTCTGAGTGAAGATCTTGATCCACCATATCAGGCGTTAGCAGAAAAAAGACTTTGTATTTATTCTTTCTAATGCTGTCTTTGAAAGACCACCATCTCACTTATGTAAATGCTATGGTACTGAGCACATTGGATTCACACAATTGTCTCTGCTCAATATGGAGACTTCCTAACAATGTATTTTGTATTCAGGCAAAAGAAGCAAATTAAATATGATATTTAGAAAACAAAAGCTGTGCAAGTATTACCTGGAAGAATTCTGATTCCACATCTACATCAGGAAGATGAGATAAGCTAGGTATCTAATAGGATGTCCCAAAGCAGGATTGCTGTGGACTAAACTTCAGACAATTTTACAGGTCTTGTCTTGTGCAAGGGACTTGGAATATGAAGCTATAACATTTCCCTATGTTACTCTTTATTGTTTCCTAGCATGTCATGACAGAGCCCCATTTTGCAAATGCCATGATTTCTTTGAGCACATATTTTTTGCAACTTCTGTATATGATATCAACCCCTCTGATTTTAAAATATATAGCAAAAACAGTAGATAACAGTAGCTTTCATCTTTATTTTCCCTGTAGGTAAAGAAAGACAGAGACAAGTCTCTTTAGGTCACCTTAAACAGCCAGTGTCTAGCCTGAAGTCATCTGTATTCTGAGCACCAGCTTTCTTCTCTCACGTAGGCAGGCAGAGGTATGACTCAACTGGGAATTTTATTTTGAAACACACTGTTACCATTTTCTGGACTTGAATTTTCCATACTGCCTGGACTTGCTATTTCTTTACATTTTTAAAACTTCGTCAGTGAAGGACAGAAAATGTCAATAAAAATAAAATAAAAAATAAGACATTTGATAGTGTAAGGTTTAGAAGATTAAAAGATTTTTTTTTGTTGGAATCTCTATTCATTAGCAGCGTTAGGGGAAGTCACTGAAAAATCAATGTTTGGCTTTTACTTTCGCCTTAAAATGTCATTAAATTCCACACATGAAAAGGTTGATGCAAGCACTCTTTCTACTTAATTGACAATACTCCTGTTCTCTGTAGCATTTTCTTAAAAAAGAAAGAAAGAAAGGAAGAAAGAAAGAAAGAAAGAAAGAAAGCTCATGTGAGAACTGTAAGAAAGGTCAACATGCAACTTGAAATATTAATTGTTTCGATGGGAAGTCTTTAGGATTGTAAACAAACTTAATAATTAATTTTTCTCTTTCTTTATGAAACTCATAGTTAGGTTTTATAGGACATTTGACTGAATACTTTTCTAGGCTCTGTTACATTATTCATATTTGGGAATTGAGATGCTGGCCTTCACTGATGGCCACCCAATCACTTGTCTCCTCTTCTCACCATGCTACCAAACAACAAGGCACAGTGCTTTTTGTCACATTCATTACTAATACATTTCTACATTATAGTTGTTCCTTGTTGTAACGTACAAGCAGATGACTGAATAATGCAGAAAGACAGCTTATGGACAGGATATTGACTAAAATTAGCCAATTTCCATGCTCAGTGAAGGATACAATATAATCTTTGTGGCTGTGAAAAGATAATTCCATTTTAAAAGGTATCTGTTAAAAAAATAGAATTCAATACTTCGATTTCCATTGGTAATTTATGATTGTTGGACACCAAATAGCCACTAAGTTCAAGTTTCTCCTTCATGGAATGAGTTCCTTGGGAAATCTTAAAATTTCAATGGGCCATTTTCAAAATCTAATTCAAAAAGTTTTGTTAACAACATATTGCAAAGACACATTTATATTCTAAAAATATAACTTCTCTATTTTTTGCTAGAATGTCAGAAGATAGACTATGATATTGGATTTCCTTTTAGATGTGCTAAAAGCTATATTTTGCCATTTATCAAATCTACAAATATCCTGTGGAATTGTAGTTGGCATTCACAGAGGCAGTGTTCTGCCTGCCAAGTACGTGCACATGGGAGACATTTCATACCATATGAGAAAGCCTGGGGAAGAAGGCAATCTCCAGAGTTTATGATGCTCTCTGGGGACAGGGAATGTTCAAAATAGAGGATGGGAAAGCTGTGAGATTTACCACTAGGCACTTATTATACTAACAAGGAGCTCGACTGTTTCTCACTTTTAAAGTCTAGAATTTTTTCACCTGTAAGAAAGCAAAATGTCATCCTCAGAGCTGATTTCTATTAAAAAAAAAAAAGTGATTTATGGATGTCACAAAGTAAAGATGGCCTCATAATATTTTCCTTCCCAACTCTATGTGCTTTTAAATTAACTGAGTCCTGTATGTGCACAGGTGTAAAAAAAATCTACTGTAGCCCAAGTGGCCTCACACATCTTCAAAGAAAACTGACCCTCAATCTCCTCGGAGTCATTAACCATCCAATCAGCTAATCATGAGACTTCAAGAGTTTCTCCCTCCTTTCACAACAGGAGACGAACTAGAGAATAGGGAAGACAAGTCTATTTGATCACAATGCACTATTTGTTGGTATGAAATTACTGAACAGCATAGAGATGGAAACGGAGAATGTAAGAGTCAGCAGATAGGGAGACAGGCTGTGAAATGTCCTCTAGGAAAGACACAAACATGGTGAGCATGTATCACAACAGTCAAGGTCGTCTGCACTGAACCTGCACAAGACTGGGACAATCATTAGTTGTTATTGCTAGATTATTGTCAATTTGTTACAATGTATAACCACCTGGAGAAGAAGTTTTAGTGAGGCCATTTCTAGGACTGACTGTCTTTGGGTTTATCTTAATTATCTCAATTGAGGTGGGAAGAGCTATGGCCTATGACAGGTGATCCTGAACTGTATGGAAGTGAGCTTGGTGCAAGCATTCATGCAATAATTCCCTGCTTTGCATATAATATGACTAACTGCTTTAAATTCCTTGTAACTTGTCATTTTTGTGAGTCAAAGAAACATTTTCTCCAATGGGGCAAAAATAAAGATGGCCAACAAAACCACAAGTGGTAATCAGTAGTTGTTGTATATATGTTGCTTTGTGTTTTGTATTTGTTAACAATATAATTATTGCTAAGTTGTTACATTCACAATATAAAATAGTAGCTAAAGATAGGGCATAGTGAATAAAATGCTTTGTTTCACTAGTCTAAAGTCCTGAGTTTAAATCAGAAACCATAAAAAAAAAGTCAGGTGTGTACAATGAGTTACTGAAATTCCAGAACTCCTGTAGAAAGATTGGGGGCAGAGACAGAAAAATGCATTGAAGCTCACAGACTAGCTATTCTGGCATAGGCAGCAGTGATGAGACTCATTTCAAACTCTGAGGAAGAAAAGGGCCAGCTCCCGAGACTGACCTCTGACTGACGCACATGCACTGTATTTATACTCTCATGATTGTACACAAAAACACAGACTATATGCACACACACACAAACACAAATAAATATCAAAGATATGCTGCTAGATAAAGGAATATGTAAAATAAATGTTTGATATGGAGACAAAAGATAAATTTGAACATTGATAGGCTTGAGATGGACTTTAAAACAGTGGATATTTGAGCAAAAGGACTCAATGTTAGGGAAAAAAGAGCTTGACTATGCTTCCGATTTTCTTGTTATAAAATTGACATCTATATACTATATAAAACAAAATTAATTTTTGTGTTTGTTAGGGAAACAATACATCACTCCAGAGAATTTTTGTAGAAATTTGAACTGAAACATGACTTTGTGCTCTAGAAGGCTGGAGAAAGGTGAATGTGAGTACAAAGAAAATTGTTGGTGTTTATACAGCCATCACCAGAGGGGAGGAGTAATACCATAGATGCTGCACTGCATATGTAAATGGTCGCTGAAGGCTGAAGTCTACTGGCACTGTCTATGTAACTAGGTCGTAAATACAGGAACTCATCTCATAATTCAATCTTAAACTGCACATTTCTTCTGAAAATGCACAGCTAGAAGATAGTGTGGAGATGGTATTAAACTTGTATCTGACATTATTTGGTATCTTTCTCCAGCCATGCTGAGGTATTAGGAAATAAAATTAACATGGGCAAATCAATATCTAACTTCAGGGTAATCTACAACATTGATGATCTGTTGATACAAATTAATTGAAATAAACTCCTTGGACACACCAGAAATTTAGACAATTAATTGTAGTAGAAATCTGTGGTAGTTTGAATGAGAATGGCCCCATAGGCTCATAGATTTAAATGTGTGGTCACCAGGGAGTGGCACTTTTTAAAAGGATTATGACATTTGGCCTTGTTGAAGGAAGTGTTTCATTGAGGGTCAATTCTGGAGTTTCAAAAGCCTAAGCCACACTCAGTATATGCCTTGATTATGCTTATGAATCTAGGTATGGAACTATCAGCTAACTCACCTCATCATGTGTGCCTGTATACTGACATGCTCCCAACCATGATGGCAATGGATCAGTCCTCTAAAACTGTAAGCCAGCCCCAATTAATGCATTCCTTTATGAGTTGCCATGAGTATGGTGTCTCTTTACAACAATAACAAACTAACTAATAAAAGTTTAGAGAGACAGAAGAATAATGTGGGATGTCTTTCTGTATGGTGTAAATATCATTGGTTAATAAAGAGGCTGTTTTGGCCTATGGCAAGTCATATTAGAGGCAGGTGAGAAATCCAAAATAGATAAAGGGAAAGGAGAACAGAGTCACATGGAGACACTGCACGCTGCTGCCAAGGAACCAAGATGTAATGGAACAGTGGTAAAGACACGGAGTCATGTGGAAATACATAGATTAATGAAAATGGGTTAAGTTGAAAGAGCTAGCAAGTAATGAGCCTGAGCCATAAGCCAAAAGCTTGTAATTAATATAAGCCATTGTGTGATTATTTGAGGCTAAGAAGCTGAAGGATCCCAGGTCTGGACTTGGGGCCAGATAGACCAGATATTTCAGATAACAGAAGAAAAAATAAACTATATTTATTGAGTATGAACAGAGTAGAGTGCCTATCACAGTACATCACTTGAAATAGTGAATTTAATTAAATACAAAAACACTGAAATAACCATATTTCTCTATCTCATTTATGATAAACAATTTGATTTTTTAACCAATCCCACTTTGCTCAATTGGGAGCTTTTGTTAAATTGGAATTTGTTGTTTCATTTACATAATGTATTCCCATTGAGCGATAAAACAAATTTCTTTATTTTGTACATTGTAAAACCACAATAAATAATCTATATGTCACCTCATTCAAACAGGTAACAAATGTTAACACTGACTAAAAGTGATTGAACAGGGGAATAAATCAATTTTAAGGAATACTATTTTTTCTAATTGCAAACTGTTTGGCTTATGGCTCAGGCTCATTACCAATTAGTTCTTACAATTTAACTCAACCCATTCTTATTAATCTATGTATTTCCATTAGACTCTGTGGCTTTACTCAAGGAATACTTTTAAATGAAAATATAACTAAGCCACCTTGGGACCTTGGTACCTCCTGCTGGGGAGCAGATAAGGACATGGATAGAAGAAAGAGTGATTGGGAGGGGTGGGAAGGAGAAGAGAGTTTAAACAAGGAGATACATGGATGAAAAATAACTTTATACAAAAGTAAATAAATAAATCCGAAAAAATAGAGAAGAGAAAATAATACACTAGTAGGGGAAGCATGAAAGATACATACATATGTAACACTATTGAGATACTTTGCGATCTGAGTCAGGATGGGGTTATTGTACTTATGGTTCCTGTGTATAATCCATATTAGAAAACAGCATATTGATTTTTACAAGTGAACTGGAGTACAGTCCTTGAGTCATGTTCCTAAGTGACATGGTTACTTCCCCAAAAGGATGGTGCTACTTCTTTATGCTGCTACCTGCTTTGTTTATTTCAGAAAGCATGCCCCTATCAAGCAATCTTCTCCTTTTACACATTTACTTGAAAACTTAGAGTCACAAGCCAAACAAAAAACAAGTTTGAAACACTTGACTTTGAATTAAAGAAAGATGAGTGACAAAAGAAATACAGTTGACAGATCTATGTAGTTACTAAAACACAAAGTGGAATGAGGTAAAGAACTGCCATGTCTCCATGAGTTTGTGAACTGAGATTTAAAGATTTGATGGACAGGGTCTTTATCATATGCTTTTCAAAACTGGCAACTGCTTAACTGAATTGACACAGCTTCAATCCATCTTTAGTCCCACAGACATGTGCTACTCTCAGCTACAAATGTAAAAACCTCCCCTTGTAATACACATGAGGAAATGCAAAAACTTCTGGTTGTACATGATTTTGAGAACAAGGTTGGATGTTCAGCTCTAGACAAAGTAATGACACCATCTCTGTAAAAGTCAAAGGAAATTTTTGTGAAAAGGGGAACAGAAATAATATAAGAATGTAAAAAAGAATATAAGACCCAGAAGATGGGGAAAGCAATTGCAATATAACTTCTATAAGCAGAGTATGGCCATGGCAACTGTGAACTCAGAGAAGCTGTGCATCCTGGAACTAGATATACAGAAGTGGGCTCCACTGGAAGTCACTGATGGAATGGCAGAAGCCAAAAGGCCTAATTGAATACTGATGATCTCTTGACAGATTCTGAGAGAACAAGAGATATGGCATCCAGTTGTGCACTCACTGGTGAGCCCACCAATCTTCAACAGTTACTTTTAAACTTGAGATCAAACAGATGGCCCAAGTTAAAATGTGGAACACTAAACAAAACAAAATCTGAAAAAGAGGGGGAAGAGACTTGCCCAAATGTGTCTGTCAAGTGGGACAGACTCACTGGAAATGTCTCTGACTCTGCAAACTTACTCACATGAACCAAACCCAGAACCAACCACTGATAACTCAGCTCAGAGAACTTCTAATGCCCAAGCCCACTGAGGGTTCTGATGATCTTGCCTTGCACTGTTGCCTGAGAACTTTGAAATTCTGCCCAGGTGATTCTAATGTGTAGCTAAGAGCTATAATTTTCTGTCCATCATCCTTCCAAAGACATACCTGACCTTGGATGTATCTCCTGGGGAGCTTGACAGTGTTCCCCCCCCCAGCTCCCACCCCTCAGAGACCTGAGCAAATAAAGGTCAGAGGAAGCAAAATAAATAATATATATGCAAGCTTTACTAATTATATAGCTAGAAATCACATGGTCCTATTACATCAGAAACTGCTACTGCTGATAGTCTATAGGGTGGTAAAAGAAAAAATGATATCTACATTCTTTATGATCCAGGATATATTTCTTCTACTTCTAACAATGTACAATCAAACTTTTAATCAGTTTTATGTAATTCTAGTCTTGTCCAATTAGCAAAATACATCACATGCTAAAAAATAAGTAGCATAGTTCTTTAGTAAATGTTATTTTATTAAATAACTTGTGATAAAAATTATATTATAGAAATGAATTTCTTTTTTCCACAAGTACAAAGAATCTTCTCAATATTTCCAAAAGTATGATCAAACCTCCAATTAGTTTATATTTCTTCCTATGCTAGAGAGTCTTTGAATGAAAATATAAAATATTTCAGGACAATTATATTTAAAAACTAACATATATGAAAATATACTTAAATACTAATATATTTATATTTGGAAAGTATTGTTTTAGTGTTATCCTTGTATGGTACAAAACAACTTAATATTCACAACCACACTGAAATAGACTGCATTGTTTTATTTCCAAAGTGATGGGTAAGCTGTATTAAAAACTACTGCATGGGACTATATTAGCTAAAGCTATGTAGAACTATCCTATTTAATTATACAAGACGAAATAGACTTGATTTGTGAGTTTGGATTATCCTAATCAAAGTAAAAACTAAGAAAAATTTTTAAACATGATTATGGTTTAAATGACAATATCCCCCATGGGTTTAATTGATCCCCAGTTGATGACACTGTGTAGGAAAGGCTTAAGGACTTAGCCAGAGAAAGCATCACTGGTGGCATTCTGAAAGTTTAAACACTCTGCAATTTCAAGTTTTGTCTCTCTATCTCATCTCTGGATTTTGAGATGTGAGCCCTAGGATCTTTGCTTCCATCCCCAGTTATTATGCCTGACTGATGTCTTGCTTCTCCAACTTGATGGTGGTGGACATTTATTCATTTGTAATGATCAAACCAACTTGGTTCCCATACACACAAAATAAGTTGCCTTGGTCTCCTGGTTTAAATGAAAAAGGCCCAAATTGACTCATAGGGAGTGGCACTGTTAGGAGGTATTGCCTTGTTGGAATAGGTATGGATTTGACTGGGGAAGTGTGACACTGGAAGAGGGCTTTGAGGTTTCAGAAAATCAAGCCATGCCCAGTTGCTCTTCCTGCTGCCTGCCAATCAAGATGAAGAGCACTCAGGCTCAGTACTGTGTCTGCTTGCATGCTTTTTGTCATGATAATAATGGACTAAACCTCAAAACCTATAAAGCAGCCCCAATTAAATAATTTCCTTTATAAGAGTTGATATTGTCATGGTTTCCCTTCACAGCAATAAAACCCTAACTACAATAGAGTAATAGAGTAATACAGTTTTATCACAGAAATAGAAAAGTAGCTGATGTAAACTTTGAACCAATTTAACAATAGAAGATATTTTTTTCTTATTAATGAAAACTGCCATTTATTTTGCTGCATAATGAAAGGCTTAAGTTACCTAATCCTGATTGATTAAGCTGAAATCCCAGAAAATAGATGCAAAAGAGAAGAAAAGGAAGGTGAGTCCTATATTAGATAACTATGCTAGGGCAGGAAGATTGCTCAGTGGGTAAGGTGTCTGCTGTCAAGTCTGATGATTTCAGTTTGGTCCCTGGAAACCTTATGGCAGAAAGAAAATCAACTATAAAAAATTCTCCTTTAGCATTCATAGGTGCTATAGCACACTTTTCACTCATATTCAACAAAGAGAAAATGAGTACAATAATTAACTGAAAAAATAAAATACAAAATTTTCATTAAAAAAAAATAAGATAATCTTTCTTTCTCAGCCTCACCAATACAGGATAACTGTGAAGTGTGCTAGCTTGAATTCTAATTGGTCATCATAATAAAAACACAGTCAGATACTAAAGGATCAGAAAGAGGAAGGAGCAAACCCTAGTCATTTATTACCTCACCAACTCCTTAACCCCCTTCCCCCAAGCCTTATCTCATCCTGTCTCCACCTCTCTAGAGCTAGGATTAAAGGTGTGTGCCTCCTAAATACAGGGATCAAAGACATAAAATCTCAAGCTCTGGGATTAAAGACATGAGCTTCTACCACCTGGCTCTTTTTCTCTTTTAGATTGGATCAGTCTCAAGTAACACAGGCTGGCCTTGAACTTCTGATCTCCCTGCTTCTTCCTCCCAAACGCTGGGATTAAAGGTGTGTGCCACCACTGCCTGGCCTCTATCCTTAACTAGTAGGTAGCCCCACTCTCTGGACTCTAGGTAAGCTTTATTTGTTAGAGCACAAATAAATAGCACCACAATGTATTATACTTCATTATCTTCAGAATTATTCCACTCATAATGCCACTTTACAGACCACAGAAAGACAGATCTGAGAGTCTGTCTATGGCATTTGGCTGGCTAAATATTTTGCATATTAGTGAGACTAATCTTCAGATTATGAAAGAATTGCAGAAACTACTAAAATATCTATGGCTTATCTAGTTACATAGAAAGGAATCTGAAAGATACTTTATTCCTATGTATACCACAAAATGAGAATGTAACAAGTCAACAGCATTATCTGGAGTCTGCAACTACGTCAGTGAAGAAATGCGATGTTTGTGCTGTGGATCTTAGAGATAGTAGGGGGTTCAGAACAAATAAATATAAAGAAAAAGTAGTGAGCAATACAGAAATGTCAGACATAGAAAGAGATGGAGACTTCACTAGAGGACCTATCTCTGATGACTACCTCTGGACCTTTTCATACTTCATAGCCCATGTTTGAACTATAATTAGAGTGTGAAGGAGGCACCATATAAATCTGAGGAAGAAAAACTCTTGCCAAAGTTCAACAACATACTATAGCTAATAATCCAAATAGTATTCTTTATCATGAAGCTTTGTTTGTGCAAGGAGAGGTAGTAAACCTCTCTAAGGTTTTGATTTTGCTCTAAATAAAACTTTGTTTTATGGGAGGATATAATGTAAATGATTTTATAAATTCATAGTCTTAAAAGACAACTAGGGATGCTAGGCAAAGCATTAGACTTTTCAAGAGGGAAGGAAGGGAAAAGTAGAAAGTCACTATTGAAAGCCTTAGCCATGCACAGGAAATGAATGCAGGTGACTTGAATAGGGATATTGAGTAGATGAATAAACCAAACAAAGCAAAAGCTTGATGTTTGGGATCACTGAACAGAAAAGTAATCAAATATTGCAAACATGTTATTCATACATAGTGTATTCCATGTGACGATCCTCTCACAAGCATGGCGATATCTTTAGGTAAGGAAAGCATAGCATCAAAAGTTCATAATTTGAGGGACTGGGAAGATAGCTCAGAAGAAAAAATACTTACTATAAAAACATTGTACAGTAAAGTTGAGATTCCCAGCACTCAAGTAAAAACTTGAGTGAGATGGATGGTGTGTCTCTTAGTCCAGTGTTGTGGTGATGCAGACAAGAAAAAAAAAATCCCTAAAACTGATGTACAGCCATCTCAGTCAAATCATTGAACTTTATGTCCAGGAAGAGACACAGCCTCACAACCAAAAGCACTAAGATCAACAATTATTAAATGGAACCTTATGAAACTGAAAAATTTCTGTAAGGCAAAAGACATCATCCATAGAACAAAACAGCAGCCTATAGAATGAGAAAAACTTTAACTCCACATCTGACAGAGGGCTAATTTCCAAATTATATAAAGAACTCAATAAACTAGTTATCACAAGCCAAATAATTAAATTTAATTTAAATAAATATTGTTTTTAAATAGGGTACTGATCTAAACTGAGAACTATAAACAGAGGAATGTCTAATGGCCAAAATGCACATAAAGAAATGTTCAACATCCTTAGCCATCAGTAAAATGCAAACCAAATTGACTCTGAGACTCTATCTTATACCTTTCAGAATGCCTAAGATAAAGAACACAAGTGACAGTTCATGTTGCTGACAATGAGAAGCAATAGGAACACTCCTCTGTTGCTGGTGGGAGTAAAAACTTGAATAGCCACTTTAGAAAATCAATATGGAGGTTTCCCAGAAAATTGGGAATTGACGTACCTCAAGATCCAGCTATATTACTCTTGGGCATATACTCAAAAGATGTTTTACCCTTCCGCATGAACACTTGCTCAGCTATGTTCATAGCAACTTTATTCACAGAAGCCAGAAACTGGAAACAACAACCTAGATGTCCCTCAACAGATAATACTCATAAACAGGAAACTAGTGTAATCATCATTATTAGAGTGACTTTATCCAGCAACTGATGAAAACAGATGAAGAGTCTCACAGTCAAACAGTAGAAGGAGTTTGGGACATCCTGTGAAAGATGGCTAGGACACATTGTGGGAGCCAAAGGAGACAAGGACACCACAAGAAAACATGCAGAACCAACTAATCCGGGCCCGTAGGGGATCACAGAGATGAACCTACAGTCAGGGAGTCTGCATAAGTCTGGCCTCAAACTTCTGCATATGTATTACTGTTTTGTATTTTGGTCCTCTTGTGAGATTCCTAAAGTTGGGAATGGAGATGTCTCTGACTCTTTTGCCTAAGGTTGGGACCCCATTCCTCATTCTGGGTTTCCTTGTCCGGCCGTAATGCTTAAACCCCTACAACTTGATATGCCATGTTTGGTTGATATCCCTGGGAAACCTGCCTATTTCTGAAGAAAAATGAAAGACGAGTGGATATGGCACAGGTTAGGGGAGGAACTAGAAGCTGGGGGTAACTGCAGCAAGGATATAATATATAAGAGAAGAATAACAAAAAGTAATTTTAAAAAATCTTAAAATTTAAAGAGAGAGATACCTGGTCTCAGAAAGCAAGGTGGTGCACCACTGAGGAATACACTGGAAATTAACCTCTGGCTTTCATACATATATACACATGTATGCATACACATCAACATGAACATACTCCCATGACATATACACTCATAAGTTTAGAATGGGTTTTTCTGGGTTTTGTTTTCAATTTTAATATGCTTGTTTTGGTATCATATTAAATTGTATTTACTATATTCCCAGAGAAGCCTGATTAATCTCTATTGAGAGACATAAAGGAGTAGATATGAATGGTAGGGGAGGTAGGGAACAGCAAGTAGGGTTAGAGGGAGAGAAAAACATAATCAGGATGTATTATGTGAGAAAAAAAATTGTTTTCTACAACAACAAAAACATGTTTTAAATAACTTGCTTTAGTATTCAAAGAAACTTACAAGTTTTAAGTAAATTTACTTATTCATATGTAAAAAGAATTTTCAATGAAGTTATTTCAATGAAGTTATCCATCAATAATCTGGCATGTATTATCTGTCTAATGTGAATATATTCAGAATTGAGAAATATTATGTTTTAAAACAATGCACATATGCATTTTATATCTCCTGCCAAAAAAGTTGAGAAACTTATTCTTGACCTGGGAAATACTGTTGGTAGAGGTCAGAATTCAGAAGAAGTGTACTCTGTCCTATGGCATTTTTAAATGAGAAAATATAATCTTTGCTTAATTGCTAACATCCCCCATCCTGGAAATTCGAATATATCTTTCGTTAGACGTGGACATGAACATTTATTAGTGAGTATATTATTAACCTTTAAAGTAGAGAAATTCTTTATTATATGAGTTTATCCCATGATTGTCAACCCATCCCTTTTCATCATATATATTAAATGCTTAAAATCTATCCTCCCATACAATAGGAAATGAATTTCCTTTACACTGCTTCTGTTATGAGCAAGTAACCAGTAATAGAAGATTGTGTATCAGTCAAAATAACTGTAGCACTCCCTAAGGCTTGACTGAACCTTAAGCAGGTTTTTTTCTGCTGAGAGATAAGAAATGATCTATATTTTCCATAATACAGACTTTAGAAAACGTACTCCTGTGATCTTTCTCTGGGTCTTTTAAATGTAGGTATTTTAATCACCCCCTTGCTAGTTTGAAGCTTGAATGTCTTTGTTGTGGATTATAAAGTAATCTCACATATATGTATATATACATATTATATGCAATGTCTGGAGATTTTACATCAACCTCAGTTACTAGTCCTCTCAGATTCATACCTACTTTTATGATCTCCCCATTTACAAAAACGCCCACTCATGCTGCTCATTTACTTACTGGAGCATAATTAAGGGTGGCCAGACCTTAAAGAAAATGAGTTCTTCCTCACCCATACCCCTGCCAGAGGCCATCAATGCAGAAGTAAGGCACTGTGTAATTTAGCTATGTTCTAGCCTTGAGCTTTTGTATATAATGACATCTTTTTTTTTTTTAAGTCCACTGAGTGAGTACTCATTATCTTTCTGAGTTTGTAATACCTCCCTCAGGAGAATATTCTCCAAATCCATCCATTTGCCTGCAAACTTTAGGATATCATTTTTTCTTACTGCTGAGTAGTATTCCATTGTGTAGATGTACCACAGTTTGTTAATCCATTCTTCAGTTGAGGGGCATCTAGGTTGTTTCCAGGTTTTGCTCTTACAAATAATGCTGCTATGAACATAGCAGAGCTAATGCTTTTGGAGTGCAAATGTTATCTCTTAAAATGCAGACATGAAGGCCAGTAAGCATACTTCCAAGTCCTGAGAATGTAAGATCTTTACATCGCTTAGTAATAGCAAACAAGTCATATTAGCATCATTGCCTAACTTCCCAACCAGCTTCTGCCCATAGCTTCTTCAAGCTCAATGTAGCCTTCAAGGACTCTACTGCTGGGATGGGAAGACCACTCTGGGTAGAGCGCTTGCCAGGCAAAAATTATGGACTAGCTCTTATAGTTAAATTAACCCATAAAGCTATTTATGTTTAGACTCATAGCTTGGTACCTTTTCCCAATGGAACATTCTCATCTTCCTTCCTCTGTGTCTAGCTGGCATATGCATGCTTCTCTGTTTTTCCTCTTCCCAGAATTCTCATAGTCTGGTTGTCTCACCTATAATTTCTGCTCAATTATTGACCAATCAGTGTTTTATTAAACCAATACAAGTAACAAATCTTCACAGTGCACAAAGAGAATTACCCCACAATAAGGTGAGTTTCAGTTCAACTTAGGCTACAGAGTAAAATCTAGCTGTAAGATTATGCCTAAATATGACCTAAAAAAATGAAAACAACAAAAGACTTGCTAACATGGATGAAGAATCTTCATGAGGCCTCAAGCCTGGACAAAGAACTACAAGCAACTGAAGAGTATTGAGTGTGAGAGAAATAAGACTTCCCCAGGGAAGGGAACAACAATTTTTTTTACCAGTTCTACATATACACACTATTAATTATTTGGACTAAACAGGTTATATTTTTAGAAGTACGCACATATATGTAAAAATAAATCAACACAAGGAGATTATGAATTTAAAAAACATGAAGAGTGGGAAACATGGAATGGCTTGAAGGAAGGAAAGAAAAAGGACAGAAATAAAATCATTGTAATCTCAAACATTAAAATATTTAAAAGAGGAGGAATATAAAGAACTATTATATTTAATTATAATTATTGTATTTGTTATATATTTATATTTTTGCACAGCTTATATGCAATAAAATTATGAATAAACCCTTTCTGCAAGTATAAAACTAACTTAGAACAAGCACATTTTTATAAAAATTTACAGAAGTTATGATACTATTTACATTTTTGAAATAAGTAAAACAATATAAAGAACTTTAAGTATGAAATGACACAGTTGTCACAATTACTTTTTAGATGGAAGTGAAGGGATTGGAGCCCTGAAAAAGTACACTAGGTCTGTAACATTATAGGGAATATATTGTTCTGTGACCTAGGTGGTAAATACCAGAAATTGTTTCCTGACTTTAGTCCATGAAAATACTTTTTTTTTTTTTTTCTCAAGAGAGGGTTTCTTTGAGTACCATTCCTAGCTATCCTAGCTTGGTAGATCAGGCTGTCCTCAAAATCAGTGATCTACCTGCATCTGCCTTCCAAGTGCAGGGATTACAGGCCTATGTCACCAGAGCCTGGCAAATGTGCTTTTTAAATAAAATCAAATGTGAACCAGCAGACCCTAAGGCAAAGTGGTGATAAGAAAACTCATATCAGAATGAGCCTTGATGAAAAAAATAATACACTAGGCTACAAGAAGAACATGAATAATGCCTAACGCACATTAAACATACAATAAATATTTTCACTTTTTTGGAAGCCTAGAAAAAGGCCTCAATGTAAAGAAGGAAGGGCAGGGCAGATATAGAGCCCCTATAAGAGGCAAGTTTAGCTTCAAAAGAGGGGAAAGCTTAAAAAAAAAAAAAAGATAGTTTGGAGAAAAGTTGTATATTTGAACTTGGTGAAGTTATGACTTAAGTGCTTCCTGCCCTGAGGTGCTGGCCAGGTTCCAGTTCTAATAGTTTGAAACTCATTAGTCATAATTGTCTCTCCCACAAGAAAAAATGAGCAACTTTTTCAGCCTCTATTCAAAAGCATGTTAGACTACTGCCTCAAACTAGATGTACATTTTAAAATTATTTTTTCTTACATCTTTTACACTTTACCTTACAAAAAAGAACATTTAAGAGAATTAAAACCCCATAATTCAGAAATAATGTCCTACTACATAAATGTAGCTTATAATTTACTAAGGAAGTCATTCTTTTCATATCAGAATGTTTCATCTCTTGAAGAAAATCTGAAAAATTTATTTGTTCCATTCAGTATGACTTTTCTCATTTATTGTGAAATATTTACTTTCCCCAGAGCAACTATAATGCATTTGTTGTTGCTCTCTGTTTCAAATGTCAAGGTGTTCAGACAGTCTTTTTTTTCCCAACTGTCCATCTTCTGAGGTTTTATCTTTGATAATACACATTTAGCTTCTCTCATCTGAATGATGTATAATAGTTTAATAATATTATTCTCATTTTTCATTATGGTATTTCATTGATGTTTAATACATTAAAGCTATAAATGTGATTTGTGGGTAATTACCATGGAAGATAATATTTTTCCAATGAAAATTTGTACAAGTATCTTCATTCACTCATTCCCTTTTTGGCATATGACTGTATCACTTCTTCATCTAATGGAGGTACTTATATAGTTGGAATTGTCTCTGATTGTGAGGATGCCTTAAGCCAAAAAATACAACAAAAAAATAATGCTTTATTACATCTGAGACCATGCCATGCCAGATAAAAAACTTCTACATGATCCTCCTATGAGACTGGCTCCTGGAATGCAGTCACCATACTACCACAAAACCTAGGACCCCCAGTAAGTTTCCAGGACAACCAGCATCAGCTGTTAGATATGTCAGAAAGCCCTGGAGGTGACCCCAGCTCACCCATATTTGTAAGAAGCCATGTGGGTGACTGTTTAACCAAATAGAGTCAGTTTCAAGCACATGGGAAAGAATAATCACAATTGATTGCTGTTACTATCCTTCAGTAACTTTGAGGCAATTTGTTCACAGCTACTGCAACCAGAACAGCAGGCTGCTGCTATAATAAAACCCAAAGCACATGGCACTTCCCTTAGGAAAGGATAGAGCCAGAAGCTTACAGTCTTTGAAACTATTAGCAGAAGCCTAGAGAACTTGAAAATTTCTGGGAGAATTCAGATAGAAGTGAGAAAGTGGTTTAACAATGGAAAAGAAAGGACTACTTCTTGGCAGAGAGTTCAAAAACACTATTACCCCAGGACATTAAAAATGTATGCATCTAAATACTAAATACTATATGACTATACTATACTAAATGACTATAATAATACTACATGCAACATTTCATGGCTTACTATGAAACTTACAACAGCAGAAATGTAAGTTTAAGTGACAGGAGAAATCAATACATATAAAGGATTAAAGATTTATAAAAAGTGACAGTACAAATTTTTCTTATTTTAACCACTCTGTATCATAATAAAATCTTGAGTTAATAACTAACTTCTTGGTAAAGCACTAAATCATCAGTTTTCTTAAAAAATTAAATGTGTTTCAAATACTATGAGTGATGCTGTAAAGTAAACTATCTGTAATGTAGACTGCACTTTCAAGTAGATACCCAAATAAATTCACTCTTTAAGAATCTCAAAAGTATGAACATCAAATTAAGCCTCTCAGATTTCTGGAAATATTGTCTCACTGGAATCTAAAATATAAAAATAAGTAAATAAACAAACAAATAAAGCCAACACCAAGAAGGCAAGAAAAGACTCAAAGCAAAGAAAGTTATAGTATTTTGTGAGAGATTAACCTCCAATAATAAAGGGATCTGGCAAATTTTCAAGACAAATCTAAAAGTAACTCTCACTCTATCACTAGACACTAAAATTACAGGTAGTACAAATTCAAACAACCCTCAGATTGTTGAACTGTGATAAGAAAGGGGTTGGGTGGGTAAACAGGTATCATTGGTTGTGGAGAGAAAGTTTAGTACTGACTAAGCCACAGGAGGCCAGGAGACAAACCCAAGAGCTAGGCAGAAGTCACCTGTGTGAGTTTGTGTAACACAAGGAGCTGTATCTCAACACTTCTATAAGCCAGGCTATCCATGTGTTTCAAGACCACTTATAGGAAGGGAGTCATTCTGCCCCTCACCACAGTTTGTTGAGTGTGATATTTAGGATAATTTTCCTTTTTAAAAAATGATTAGTATACAGATCCAAAGGATGAACTTCCTCTATCCACAAAATAAAAGGAAGAAGAAAGAAAAGGAAGTTGATAAAATGTGTCTACAAAGTCTTTGGTGTATTTCAACCCTCTTTTGATGAACTAGAAACTGCTGTCAGAATGGGATAAAAGCTGAAGACAATGTAGGAAGGATTAGGCCTATTTTTCATGCTAGAGTTATGGGAATTCTTGTGTTCAGAGGACATACTCAAATACTCAGGCAAATTTCCTTTTCCAAATGGACTGCAACAGTATCTCCAGTGCTACATGTCCTATTTAAAATGTGGCCTTGGCATGTGTCAGTAGCCCATGACCTGGCTTAATCTTCATTGTACTCATAGTGCAAAATATAATTTCTTAATAGAAAGAAAAATAAATTTAGCATTCTGGAGATATTAATTGTAAAGAATTGTCTGACCTTAAACCACCACGTTTCACCTTTCTAGTCCATAGTCAGTCAAATGTGACATGGAGGGCTTGAATTTGCTTGGAGAGTTTAAGCTTTGGCTTTCTGGCCTGCAGCAGGTTCTCTTGTAGTCACCAGGGGAGTGGAGCTGCAGGGGTTGGCTATTCTTCATCTCCATGGGCACATCTTTTCTTTTATCTCTTTTACATTTAGGACTTTGACATAGAATTTTATTTGAAGAAAGTCTTATACAGCTTTAAAAAGTAAAGCTAAAAGTGGTGGTTTTTGATGAGCCATAGTGTTCCTTTCAACTGAAAATTCTGAGATCCTTTGTTTTGCCAAGCAGATAAACCATCTAATCCAATTACTTTTAGAAATGATGTTTTATCCTCCTAACCTATTATGGAAGGTCAAAGAAATCAATCTGCTACCCAAAAATAGTAGTAGAAAGAATAACTTGTTCACCTAATGTTATTTTCTCATTACATTGAAGACAGATATGGAAAGCTGTGAAAAATGACCAACTTTGGAATAACTTCCAAACAGCTAGAATTATATGAGACTATTTTTAAAGTCATATTAATTTCTATAAAATATGAGGGAATGTTTATTGAATGTGTTTAATCTGCTTTAGTCTTTGATTCAGATAATTATCAAAGACTTCTTCCAATCTCATTAGAATATGTAAACTCTCATGAGACAGGCTCCATAAAACAAGCCAAAAGATGTTGCATCGAGTTAGAGTTGTTGTTACAAAAAAAGTAAGAGGTGTAAATGGACCAGAGAATTTTGACCAAAGTTCTAAAAAGCATTAGATAGCAAATGGTACTTAACCCAGCCTGCAAAAGCCCAATTCTTGATTTATGTGTTCTATCTTATCTATTGTTCATGCTTGGAGGACAATAAAGCTATATTTCTAGTGCAAAATGCAATTTTGTGATCTCACCTGCCACTTCCAGTCTTTGGTCAGTTGCACTGTGGGAAAATCTTCTTTCTGAAGGACAAATAGTAAAGGCCATATATAGGAAGAGTAAAATCTTTGAACATGAAGTATTGTGAGATAATCTTTTTGTACAATGAGAAGATGTGTCTCTGCTAAGACACCTTCTAACTTATTTAAAAAAAGAGCTGAATGGCTACTTTCTAGGCCGGATAGGGTAGGCAGGACTTCCAGTAAGAGATATGAACTTGAGAAGAAGTTATTTGGGATTCACCAACAAGACAAGGAGTTAATCAGACACTCAGTATAGAAGAGAGATGATGAGCCACATGGCAGAATGTAGATGAATATAAATGGGATAATTTAAATTATAACCATTTGTTGGAAACAAGTATAAGATAAGGTCAAGCTTTTGTAAGTAATAAGTTGCTGAATCATCTTGGTTCTTGGGAACCAAAGTGATTCCAGGTGACTAATTATACACCAAGCAACCACAAGGCCTTTAGTTGCAACAGTAGCTGTAGACATTGATTCAGGCCCTGACTGTTGTACAGCCATGGATTTAGAGTCCTCATCCACCTATCCCCCAATTCCCACCAGCAGCCCAGACACTGAGCATCTTTGTGACCTTTAGTAGTATCATGAGCCATAAATTTCCAGACAGATCCTAGTTGTGCTATGACCACAGAAAGGGACATGGTACTTTACAACAGCTCTCAACTGATTGTCACCATGGCCTTGGGTAGCAAGCAGACCTCCCACATTAGCCTTCTCCTTACAGCCTGCTCTTCTTCCATTCTGCCTCTTTCCACAGTATTTGGACCATTCTGTTTCTCTTTTTCTTCCTTTTCTCTACCCAATACCAGCACACATTTGCTCATAATAATGGAAAACACATTCTCTGTGCCACAAAGTACAGCGCCAGCTTGAGGTTGTCTCATGACAGACCAGGCCTTGAGGACTCAGGCTAGGCCTATAGATGGCTAGCACCTGCTGAAATGGAATTGTATCAGGTAGTCAGTGGATGTATCCCTGGGGGTGGCTAGCACTTGCCTACACAAACATATTTTTAAAAAAACTAACATTACCAACAACTGTGCTAAATATTTAATAAGAAACTTTATTATTTTATTGGATATATTTTTTTTTCTTTCTCTCATTTATTCATTGTATTTAATTCTTAGAAGTAGACAGCACAGTAGCAAATTCAGTGGAATTTTAGGAGACCAAATGTGGAAGGACACTGGTTCCAAATAGTATCATTGTAAGGAAAGCTGAAGATCCAAGACATTCACAACTGTACTAAGTAAATGGTTTTTGTTTTAGCCATCTAACCTGTGTTCC
>PVIH01002366.1:92350-192576 GCA_004025045.1 Sigmodon hispidus | reverse complement strand
GGGACAGGCATTACCAGTGAGCGGGGACAGGCATTACCAGTGAGCGGGGACAGGCATTACCAGTGAGCGGGGACATGCATTACCAGTGAGTGGGGACAGGCATTACCGGCGAGGGGCCCATGCAGGGATGACCTGCTGATGCTAAGCAACCCCCTCCCCATGGTGTTTTGTTTCTCTGGCCTTTTGCAGAGATGAGTCTGGCCATAGGTATAGTATGTGTTAGGTGGCAGTCAAAGTCATGGGAGTGTTGAGACCCTAGGGAAGGGACTGAGCCTGGAATTGGATGCACAGGCCTGAGTTTAAGTTCTGTATCTGTTCTAAATGCCTATGCAACATTGGTCATTCTTCTGGGTCTCTGTTTCCCCCTCTTAAAAAGTTTCATTTATTTATTTTGTAAGGATGGGTATTGTGGTGATATATTGTATATTTAATAAAAATAGTCCAAAATATTAGAGAGAGAAACAAACCAGGACCACCTCTCACCCAGTTAATTTTTTAGGCCTGTTTTTATGAGTTTTTTGACTTTAAGCCTCTCTGTGTTTAGCCAAAAAGGGAAGTGTTAGACTAAGTTGATCTTTTTTTTCTTTATCTAGCTGTTTAACTTTTTTAGTGTTAGGATTAAAGGTGTGTGCCACCACTGCCTGGCTCAGTTAGGTCTTGAACTCAGAGATCCAGATCTCTGCCTCCTGAGTGATTGGATTAAAGGCGTGGCCCACCATTCCCTGACCTTTGTGTTTGTAGGTCAGAGGACAACTGTGGGTCCCAGGGCTTGAACTCAGATCAGCAGACAAAGTGCCTTACTCACTGAGCCCACTAAAGATCCTCAGTCATGTCCTGTTCCGCTGATGCTGTGGCTCACTGTACTGCCAGCGCTTCCCTAGGAGGCTGGCTGGACTTGGGGACCCAGTGAGCTCTCTTCTCCAGTTGACTCCCCCAAGAGTGGCCTGCACTCTTAGCTGTTCACACCTGGGCATTCCCATGGTTATGCTGAGCTGGGGAGATAGCCCAGCGGATAAAGTGCTTGCCCACAAGCATAAGAACTTGTATTTGAACCCCCAGGAGCCATGTAAAGCTGGGCATGTAAGTCATGTTTGCAATCCCAGTCGGTCCTTTTTCCAGATGGGAGACAGAGACAGGAGACTCCTTGGAACTTCTAGGGCTGGTTAGCTGGTACACACAGAGGTGAATGGCAATGATCAATATACGTGAGGTTGTTGATGTTCACAGTGCACTGTTAAGTGAATACCTGTACTCACAAACACTCATACTTGTGTGTGTGTGCATACACACACACACACACACAGAAAGAGACAGAATGAGTGAGAGCGAAAAGGAAAAAGAGAGGGTTAGGGAGAGAAGGCACTGTGTTATTTTAAAAGGCTGTGCCTGGATAACCTGCCAGTGGTATGTTCTAGAAAGCTGAGGTGATTGGTGATGGGCGGTGACGAGGCAGAGGAACTGGAAAGGGTGGGTTGCTATGTGCCACATCAAGCTTCATTGAGGGTGTGAACAGCCTAAAGGTGAAGAGCCCCCAGCACACTTTTCTAGCTTGGCACACCAGCCTGCTCCCAAGCTAGCTCTGTGTGCAGCAGAGGAGGGCAGGAGGGACGGTGTGGATGTGGTCCTGTGTCCTCATGTTCTTGTGTCTGTGGGTGCCAGAGTCAGTCTATGGTTGTATGGATAAATGCGTGTGTGTGTGTGTGTGTGTGTGTGTGTGTGTGTGTGTGTGTGTGTGTGTATGTGTGGCTTGTTATGTCAGCCAGGTTGGACACCTATCCCTGTTCTCTCATGAGCTCTGTGGCTCTAGGAGAGTTATTCTCCAGCCTCAGTTCCTCTATTTAGTGGGGATACTGAGACTTCCCCCAGCATAGGGGTGCTGTGAAGGAAGACTGAGATCATAGGTGGACAGCACCTGGCACACAATCCTTTAAGAGCTACTTGGGATGTGTGCACCTGCAGTCAGATTTGTATGTTCGGCGGTGTCTACCCGTGTGCCTGTGCATGTGTGCCCAAGGGGAGTATATGTTTATATGTAGCTTTTGTGTTCCTGTGTATATATGTATCTTAGTTTCTTTTTCATGTTGCTATAAAATACCTTGGCGAAAGCAATCTAAAGAAGAATGGGTTTATTCTGCCTCGTGGTTCAAGGGAAGGTCCATTATGGTGGGGAAGTCGAAGGAGCAGATGCTTGAAGACGCTTGTTCATGCTGCATCCACAATAACAAAACAATTAGCTTTGTATTTAAATAGCAAAGAAAAAAGGAAACTTGAAAATTATTTGTCATCATAAAAATAAAGCAAAAAATTAAAATATTTATTTCCAGGCAAAAAAAAAAAAAGCAGCGGGACAACTGTATGCTGGCGCTCAGCTCACTTTCTTCATTTTATGCCAAGGGAATGGCGCTGCTCACAGTTGAGATGGGTCTTCCCTCATCAGTTAGTACAATCAAGATAATCTCCTACAGGCATGCCTAGAGGACCATCTCCCGGGTGATTCTAGACTCTGTCAAGTTGAAAATTAACATTATCAGTTTGTATACCTGTATTGCTTGAGTATGTCTGCGTGCCTTTATGTTCGTGTGTGTCTATATGTCTGTGTCTTTCTCTTTATATGCATACATGTGTATGTACCTGTATATCTGCCCTGGTGTGCATGATTTTGTGTCTGTTGTGTGTGTGTGCACACACACACACACACACACACACATGGGCACTTGCATATATCCATGCACACTTGTGCATTCTGGAGGGCCTCCATCCTTCCTCTGGCTCTGCTGAGCTGTGTAGAGGTGAGGAACCCATTCCAGAGCTGCTCAGAAGGCTGTAACCTGCAGGGTCCTGGCAGAGCTGTTCTCCCATTGAGAACTGAGTGGCTCCCAGGTCCTGAGTCCAGCCTCCCAACAGGAGCGTGGAGCTAGTGCAGCAGGTGGATGAGGATGATGCCATCTACCATGTCATCAGCCCTACCCTGGGTGGTAATACCAAGCCCCAAGACTTTGTGATCCTGGCCTCTAGGCGGAAGCCTTGTGACAATGGGTGAGTGCCTGCTTTCTGGGGGTGGGGGTGTGCAGAGGGGTGGGGAGGCCTCAACTCCCTCTTCAGGAGGAGCAGCAACATGGAGTCAGGGCTCTGCTGCCCACTGGTGGTTGGATGCATCAGCTGTTTGTAGGTTGCCACTGGGTTCACCATGACAGCCAGGGCCTACAGTGCTCCTGAAGGCAAGGCTGTTCTGTGGTGCTTGTGACTGAGGCTGCTGCACTTAAGGCCACGAACAGGGCGCCTTTCACACGACTCTCCTTTGGCCTCTGCCTTCTGGGAGCCCGTGACTGGTACCTGCAGTGTGAGTACAGCCAGGATAGACTGCATCTCTTTTTCCGGAGACAAGGACCAGAAGAAAGACAACTCCAAGGCACACCGATCCATGGAGACACATGAGGCCTGAGTTAGCCTGAGGCTAACTCAGATGCTGCCTCTCTACAGCTGGCCCTGAGCAAGACAGCAGTCTCTGAGGGAACAAATATAAATATACATGGGAGCAGGCAGGTCCCCACCTTCTGCTGTGGATGCACTGACTCCTTCTCACTCTGACTCCTCCAGAGACCCCTATGTCATTGCACTGAGGTCAGTCACACTGCCCACGCACTGTGAGACACCAGAATATCAACGTGGGGAGACTCTCTGCTCAGGCTTCTGTCTGTGGCGTGAGGGGGACCAATTGACCAAGGTGAGGCCTGGTGTTCCTTTCTGCCTATGGGTGAATTGACCTCTATACTATTGGGCTAGGACCCTTCCAGACCTGGGCCCTGTTTCCCAGCCTAGAGAAGGCAGAGCGTCAGAGACTGAAAGAAATCTTCATTGAGATATAGTCAGTGTAGTTAGTGAACCGCTACTGCTGGGGCTTAGAACAAGCTGTGGACAAGCCCGGCTCTGATCTAAAATTCTGTCTCATTACTTATTTATTGGGTCCGGCTTCTTGTTTGGGAGGGCTTTATGTGGCCCTGAGGGCCTATAAACTCAGCAGTGTGGTCAGTGTTAACTGAAAAGGTAGGGAGGTGGGATAGGAATGCTGCACCCCGGCCCCACTTGCAGCCCTACATTGGTTTTGAGCCTTGGCCAGGTGCTGACTCGGCCAGCATTGCTAAGGATATATGCAAAGCTAGTTCAAGGCTCATGTCTACCATATTTCTGTGACCCCAGTACATTGATAAAGTGGATTCAGTGATAGGTTTCAATCCCTATTCCCTGGAGCCGCCTGGCCAGCAGGGGGTGTACAGTAATCTTATGGTGTGTTGTGATAGGGCAGCCAGGGTTGAAGTAACCCAAGTATCTAGGGGAATCTATCAAAGGGAGCCATGCTTGTTAGTTGGGATTTCTAACTGACCCCTAAGACCCAAGATTGTACCTGTTGCCTCCCCAGAAGGCAAACAAGATTGACTCCCAACCTGCCCGGAAGTTCCTGAACCTCTCCCTATTATGTCTTCCTGACCTTGATTTCCTCTCTTGCAGGTTTCTTATTATAACCAGGCCACCCCCGGCTTTCTCAACTATGTGACCACCAATGTGTCCGGCCTGTCCACCGAATTCTACAATACTTTCAAGGCTTGTGAGAGTTTCCTGTTGGACAACCGAAATGACTTGGCCCCCAGCCTCCAGACCCTCTAGGCACCACCCTACCCTGCCCCAGGCCTTACACAGTGCGTGGAGCAAAGCAGAGACATTTATTCACCCGACTCCCTAGGGAAGCCTTCCACATTAGATGGTCCAGCCCTGCTGGGTGGTCAGTTCCTGCTCACATCTGCCAGCAAGTCTTCTCGATACTCCTGGGGTATCCTGTAATAGACTCGGGTCCTGTCCATGGCCCTGGCCATCCACAACCCAGCCCATCCATCTGCATAGCTGTCCCCTGCAATACGGTGATGCACCGTGATAGTGGCTCTAGGGGAGGATGCCAGTAGCCTGGCCACATCTTTGGCTGTACTCCGGCCCAGTGGCGCAGCCTGCAGCTGGAAGGATACAGGTTGCCAGAGTCCCTGACACAGCTCCAGCATATCTGTGACCATCTGCTCCTGATAGCCATTGCCCAGCACCTCTTCAGGCCAGCCTGGTGCCACAGTCACATGGGGAAAAATTTCAGCCACAGCTGTAAGCAGCTCTCTGCCAGCCACATGGCCAGGGACCACAAAATTACCATGTGAGATTGTGGCCCCCACCCACACAGGCCAGGGCAGATGGCCAAGACTGGAGAGCTGTGCCAGGGTGACCAGGGATGGTCGGAGAGCTGAAGGTTCTACAATGTTCACATGGATGCCCCAGCGCCTGGGGTGAACAGCCAACTGCTGCAGACAGGACTCCAGTGTCAGGACCAGACCACCTGGGGCACGCAGGATGGGAACAGGGTTCCCAGCTTCAGGTTCCTGGAGGCCAACATCCAGCAGGATCATGCCTTCTCTGTCTGGAAGAGGCAACAGTGTTTGGAGTACCTGTCGTTATGGGATGTTAGGGTCTCTTGTTAAAGGGGCAGTGGAGGTCATGGGGACAGACAAGGAGGAAATGATGCCAGCCATTCTTGAATCTGCGAGCCCCGTCATAGGCTCCAAACGCTGTGGCTAGTGACTCTCAGGCAGACATGATGAATTGTTGGCTCAGTTCTTGGCCTTCCTTGTGACTCAGAGCTGGGTCACCACCCACTCCTCAGTCACAGTGTGGCTGAGGAATCAAGACTGCTGGTCTAAGGCCAGGAGTTCCTATTATTGACATTATTCTCCCCCACTTTGTATCCAGTGCATGGCTTATCATGTTGCCATGGTAACAGAACCAAGTTATCTACCCAAGCAAATGGCAGATCTGTGGGTTAGCCGGGAGCTTTAGGGCTGCAGGCAGACTCACCAGGGATTGTAATAGCTGCTGTTTCCCCGCTGCCATTCACTTCTAGAACCAGCCACTCCACCTCTAGACCATCACCCCCGGGCTGCTGGAGAAGAGGGATCAGGCCGCCACCTGTGTAGTAGGTTCGCTTCCGGGTGATGTTCACTGTGGGACCCAAAATTGCCAAGGTGAAAGGACCACTATCCATGGTTACGTCCTTTCTCTCCTGCATCCTGAATCCTTTAGCTGTTAATTTCCTCTTGGATAGATTTGAAGTCATTGTCTCAAGGTCTGACAACCAGCAAACAGAGTTTACTGGGCTAGTTAGGGCTGGAGGGGCCCAAAGCTTGCCTCCTCCCCTTCCCGGTCCATAGGAGCAGAATCTGATGGGATCTTTTGGGATGGCTTAGGTGTCAGTGCTTCTAGACTCGGGGTCAAGAGAACAAACAAGGGGTCCGCATGGTGGCATCTGGCTCATGTGTGTGTGCTTCTAGACTCGGGGTCAAGAGAACAAACAAGGGGTCCGCATGGTGGCATCTGGCTCATGAGTTAGCAGCACGGAAAAGGGTTTTGGTTTGAAACGCTTGTGCATCAAAGATGAGCAGTGCTGTGGAAATGAGGGAGGGGTGAGCCGTCTAGGTTCTGGTGAAGCTGCACTTCTGTAAATTCCTTGTAGTTTCAGACCCTCATTTCCCGCTTTGTCAACCAGACTCCTGCTTTGAGGATGGGCGAAGCTTAGACAGTATACTAACCAAGGGACAGAAAGCAAGTTCTCAGAATGGATCCTGTCTCCTGTTCCACCCAGAATTCCCCCTCTAGACCTCTCTACCTCTGCTCCCGTGCCCAACCAAAGCTGCCCTGAGCAGAACCCAACTCACACCTCCCCGCTAGGCCCCCCTTCTTACAGGCCAGCTGCTTGAACTGAGACAAGACAGGCTCAAAGAGGTCATAGTAGATTTGGTGGGTGGCACTGTTGTCCCGGATGAAGAGGAGATCGTCTACAGACAGGGGATCCGAGGCACCCTGCCACAGTGTCAGGCTGTACCTAGGACCAGAGAGCTGACTCAGTGCCCACCTGGGCCCAGGAAGACCCTTAGCTCTACTCCTATGCTCAGAACTGAATGCCAGCTGAGCCCAGGAGTGGAACATCTGTCCTCCAGCTTGTCACTGGCCTCTCTTCTTGAATGCCACCCCTTCCAGGGGATGACAGAAAAGCAGTTCAGGGGGTGAGACAATGTTCTCTGAGTTACCCACCAATGAAGCAGTGAACGGTTTGTCACCAGAGGAATACAAGCCAGAGGCAGGGTATTGTAGGAGGTTGCTTTGGCCACGGGGGCCAGAGCAAGGTGATCTTCAGGACCCCTCCTGCCATGTTCATCTTGGATCAGAGCTCAGGGTAGGTTTGGAACCAGCAGAGGGGGATTTACCTCTCAGATTGGCCCAGGAGCCAGCTGATGTGGGGCCAACCAGCCCGTGCCATGACAGCCCGAATTGGGAAGGTGACCCTCTGAGGCAGTGCCCCCACCAGCTCCTGCATTTTCTCCACCATGGCTTGGGTGTATGTGCTGTTTGGCAGCTGAGGTACGTAAAGAGTGGTAAAGCCGGGAGAAATGGTGACCTCTGGATACTTCTCCTGGACCAGCGCCAGGAACCTGCAGAGAACAGAGAGATCCATTTTGCAGGTTCTTGTCACAGGGATGGGGGCAGCCAGGCCTGTTGAGTCTGTGTTTGGAGGTTGGCCATGCGGCTCTTAAGAACATCAGTGGTTTGTACATGCTCCTGCTGACATTACCACCCTGGGCAGTCAGGGAGGTCTGGGTTCAAGTCCCTACTCCGCCTTTGGTGATCGCTTTTGCCTTTGATTCTCAAAGAGACAGCGACCACCTGCCAGGGCAGAGCCTTTTAAATGTCCCCGTGTGCACAGAGCAGTTGAGTGAGACTTGTGAGGTGTGCAGATCTGCAAGCTGCCAGCTGACTTCCAGTCCCCAAAGTTTCATATTCCTAATTTTTTTTATGACATATGCCAGTAATTTCAGCACTTGGGAGGTGGCATCAGGAAGATCAGTACTTCATCCCTAGCTACACAGTGAGTACAGGGCTAGCCTGGGCTATATGAAACTGTCTCAAAGCAACAACACATCAAAAAGGATTATTTGAATTTTGTTCTGATGCAGATTTTAATAGGAAAGTAATGTCACCTACCGCCTAGCTTCCCGAGTACTCTGAGGAGGGACCCTTGTTTGCCTTGGGCTCTAGTCTACATTTTAAAAATTATTTTTTCAAATATATCTCATTTTGAGAATCACAGTAAATATTGGATGGGTGGCTGGATGGAGGAAGAGGTGCCTGTAGACGACAAAGCTCAGGGAGGGAAAGGCCTGTGGGAACCTTTGCTCTGCCATTTTGTAGACTTAGGCCATTTAACCTCTCAATGGTAGTTTCTATACTTATAAAATGAAGATGACTAGCTGCTACCTCATTCTCCTAAGAGTTCTGTTGTATTCTGCAAGTAAAGTGCTTGAAACAGTGCCTGGGGCACAATAAACATGCAACAGCATGCTCCCGTCATCATGAATGTTCGCATCTGGAAAATGGGAAGAAAAATACTCCTAGCAGTCAGGGGCTGGTTTCTCTGGAGGGCTGGGGGGGAAGCCTTCTCTCTATAACTTCTAGTGGGCCAAGTCCTGTGCATGTCACAAGGAGACAGAAAAGACAAGGCTGTCGTCTCCCTAAAGGCTGTCGTCTCCCTAAGAGTCCACCTTGGGACAGGATGACAAACAGTTAGTCAATAGAAACTGTCCAGTGGAATCAGGGCCGAGGGAGCCTGGGGTGCTGGGGTCACTTCTGGAGGTGGCAGAGACTGGAAAGACTCATTAGAGAGAGGAAGGAAGCTAAGCATGTAGGTATAGCAGAGATGGACCCAGGAGGATTGGAAGTTCAGGGCCAGCCTGAGCTATATGCAGAGTTTAAGGCTGATCAGGCCACATGAGAACCTGTCTCACCCTTTCCCTGCTACAAAAAAAAAAAAAAAAAAGGTCAAAACAAAACAAAAAACCCCCAAGAAACAAACAAACAAAACCAAGGTATAGTGGCCCATAACTACACCTTGGTACCAGGACACAAAGGTAACAGCAGCCCCACACATAGAAGGCAGCCTGGCCCATATAGTGGGTTCTAGGCCAGCAAGGACTACACAGAGTGTCCTAAAACACACAAAGGCGAGAGAGAACAGTGCAGGAACATGCTCAGAGGTGGTTGGCAAGATGGTTCATCAGGTAAAGGTGCTTGTCACCAAGACCGATGAGCTGAGTTCAAGCCCCAGAACCCGTGTGCTGAAGAGAACACCAACTCTTGATTGAAGCCATCCAGTGACTTCAACATGTGCACTGTGGCACGGGCATGTACACACACAAAGGGAAAGGCTCAGAGCTGAGGTCTCATGTGGGACTGACATGTAACAAAGGTCCCCTGAGGCCCCTTTCAACGCTTCATTCTGACAGCAGAAGGCTGGACCCAGCTGGGCAGAGGGTAAACACTCACTGTGTGGCATTGATCTCTACTGAGAGAGGTACATTGGGGCCCCTCAGGATGTCAGCATTGATCCACACCGGTCTCCGAATTCTGCCAGCGTCGGTCAGCTGCCGGAGGAGGTCCAGGGAGGGACCCACAGCCTTGAGGCTCTTGAAGTCCAGTTTGATGCCTGCAGGAAAGGGGCAAAGGCTGGGGAACCAGAAGTTGACTTGCTGGGTAGGAAGAGCTGGTAAGGGTGAGGCAGGTCTTGGGAGAGAGTAGGAAGATGGGGGCAGATGGAGGTGGGGTGCAGAGATAGATTTCAGGCAGAGAAAGCCAACACTTGAGAAAAAGGGTCCGTCTCCCCTTCATCCCAGGTAGGCAGAAGCAAAAGGCAGCGGAAGGCTTCAGGGAGACTCAGGCATGTAAAGGGCTTCAGCTTCTGGACAGGGAAGAGTCTGAGCCTGAACCAACAGCCCATGAGAAGTCCATTAGTCCTCCAGGAAAAGACATCTGTGTAGAGAGGTTAACTAGAGAGAAAAAAAAAGACCCCATGTGAATGACTGTGCATCTTAACTGTGAAGGCAAGAGAGGAGACTTTCAGGTTAGAGACGTTGAAGCCATGGAGGGTGGAAGCAGAGAATCCTGGGTGAATGTGGCAGTTAGATGATTCTGTCTGAGAAGGCAGTCCAAGGGCGAAATAATGTGGTTCTGAGTGGAGCTGGAGTCCAGTGCAGCCGCAGACTGGATGGGGATGAGGGGGAAGGTGGGATTAAGGTAAGACCTAGATCTGGACCAGAAAGGGGAGCTGTGGGAGAGTTTGGCTCTGGACACATTATGTCCAGTTCTTTGGACCCACGGGGACACCTTGACGCTGTCTGGTCTCCCTGCACTTCCACGCCCCATCTCACCTGTGGCTTCTCCTTGTCCACCTCACCTAGCTCTCCCTGAGACTGAGTCTGGGCACTGAGCCACTCAGAGTAGGCCCTGCATTCCCCTCACCCAAAGGGGATCCCTGCTTCAGGGCAGGGGGCTGGGAACCAGTGGGGCTGGGAGGAGGATGGCTTACCTTTCTGAGATGAGGCCAGTACAGCTTCCAGCCACTCCTGCAGGGTATTGTCACTGTAGATTGCTGGGGGGTGGGCCATAATGGGCACCCCGGTCTCATTGGCTGTGGTGAACCCTTCTACAGTGACATCTGCCTCCAAGACCATGACACTACCTATTTTTAAGAGGGGAAACTCAATCAGTACTTTAAAAATATCTACATCTATCATATTATCTATATTTATCTATCATATATCTATATCGATTATCTATATCCATCTATCTATCATCTATCAGTCTATCATCTGTCACCTAATTAAGACAGAATGTGTTTTGTCTGCATATGTGTGTGTGTGATATATGTGCCTGGTGCCTCCAGAGGCCATTGGATCCCATGGAACTGGAGTAACATAAAATTATGAGTCATTCCGTGAGTGTTAGGAACCAAGCCTAGGTCTCTGCAAGAGCAGCAAGTGTTCTTAACCTCTGAAACATCTTTCCAACTTCTACTGAGTTTTCTCTTAACTTTTGCCTACTTGGACATACAGCGGATAAAGCCCATGGGGTCTGGGGAATAGACAACCTAGACCTGAGCTGGGTACCTGGCAGACACTGGTGTGGCAACGCACATCAGTAATCCCAGCACTTGGAACCTAGAAGCAGGAGGGTTAAGAGTTCAAGTCCAGCCTAAGTTACACAGAGAGAGACAATATTACAAGGAGAGAGCTGTGGGTATAACTCACTAGTAGAGTGTCTTCGTAGCATGCAGAAGGCCTTGGGATTAACCTCCAACACCACCAAAAATAAAATAATTCCAAGCCAGGCATAGTTTCTGTCTGTCATCCTAGCAGGGAGCCTGCCATTGCTCCATAAATGGGATGAAGATTTCCATAGATAGATGGAAATTGTGATCCCAACCCAGCTGGCCTTCCTGAGGTGGTCACTTGCATGTTCTGTCTTCCTGGAAAGCCCCCCCCCCATACTAAAAGTGGTGGATATTCTAGAATCTGGACCAGTGGCTAACTTGCTTGGGGTGAGGGACCAAGGAAGCAAGGAGGAATTTAGATCTGCAGGAAGGTGCTCCCCAGAGGGCAGGGGCATAAAGTTGCGAAGCCCTCTACTCAGCCACCATTGAGTCAGGTGAGCATGGTGGCTGAGTGTGCAGACCCTGAACTCACACACTTGCACGCTGTGTAATACAGGCCAGATTTCTTGACCTCTCTCTGATTGCTTCCTCATCTGCTAAGAATTAAATAACAACATATCCCAGGTTAGGCATTTACTGAGTGTTAATTATTTACACTTACCTAGGGTAACCCAGGACCATTTGGTATACTTCTGCTGTCTCAACACAATTCCTAATAATGACCCTATTTGCAATGAAGCATGCTCCAGTTTGGATGACAAACCACCATCTATGGCATGAATTCTATTTAGTCTTATAATAAAACCCAGAGGGAAGGCTGAAAGATCAGAGAGACAGAGGAACAAGCCACAGTCACTTCCCACCCAGCCAACTCCTCACAAATGCTCAGACTGAATGTCTCTGAGTCCTCAGCCCAAAAGGAACCAGGCAAAGGGCTGAACTGAGGGCAAAGGGCTGAACTTCTGCCTCCTCTTTCTCTGTCCATTTATCTCACTTCTTTGTTCAGCTTCCCTAGAACTAAGATTAAAGGTGTGTGCACTGCCACCTGGCTTTGGCCTTGAACTGAGATCTAGTGGATCTCAGCCTGGAGTGCTGGGATTAAAGGCTGGGTTACCACTCACCGACCTTCATGACCAAATGTGGTGTGGCTCTGTCTTCTGTTTCCCAGGCAAACTTACATACATAATATATCACCACATTTACCCAGGAGGGGAAGTTCACTTGCCTGGAATCACTGCCCACATTCCCCCATCCCACTTCCAGGTAGCTCAGGCTAGTCTGGAACTTGCTGTTGTGGCCTAGGATCACCCTGAAGTCTTAGTTATCCTCCAGTGCTGGGATTACAGGTGTGCCCCACCATGCCTGGCCAGGATCATGGCTAACAAATACCAAAGTAAAATTTGATTTTTTGGAGTTGCCTTTATTATATTATAGCTTTTGCTCTCTACCTGGGCACCCAGTCTACACCATCCACATTCTGCCAGCTCCCTCAGAGGCCTGCTGAGGGATCCGACAGCAAGGAAACTGGACCTCTCTCTGCTAAGAGTGAATCTGCCTGCCCCCTCCCCCACCATGACTCCTCACTGTACCAGGCTGCCCTGGGTGAAGCTGTGTGGCAGGTTCTTTTGGCATTCCCTGAGGCCCTATCCCTTCCTCTCTCTGACCTGGTTCCCTGTCAGGGTAGAGGATGCTCTGTTGTGTGGTGGGCCTCACTCCTCTCTAGTGAGAAATTCTCAGCACTCGGATAAAGGAAACACCCTTTAATTAGTGCACAGTCGAAGCATCTAGCTATGCCTTAAATAAGCCCAGGCTGCGCCAGAAACTTCTCGTAGCTTGTATAACGACAGGTACTGTCATCATCTTGTCTATGTGACCACTGACCATCCCAGGGTGACTTTTCATCCCCACTCCAAAGGAGATTTTTTTCCTGGAGCTAAGCAGATTTCCCATATGCTGAAGTTTGCAGGCTCCTAGTTAAGACAGTTTCATCATTAGCAACAGGACTTGCTGTCTGTGCTCATTCAGAGAAGGGGCTAGCAGGTGTACAGAAGTGGAAGCCAGTAGCTCAGTGTTAGCAGTGTTGTCACAGATCAGAGGTACTTTCTCACTCCTGTGTCACCCGGTATTACAAGCTTGAGAAGTATGACTGATGTCAAAGCTTGCTATTTTTCCCCATCTTTCACTCAGTTACCAAGGCTCAGCTGCTGGAAAACAGCTGAAGTGGCAGTGGACTGGGTCTCTCCTGGCCTGGCCTCTCCCCACTGGCCATTTAGGTCTTCAGCCAACCAATTCTTCCCAGGCTACATGTCAGACTGCTGTATGGTGGGTGACCTGCTGGAGCAAAAGCCATAACCTGATGGCCAGGTCAAGCTCCTCTGCTTCCAACCTATGTGTGACCCTCATCTGAAATCAGGTTATCTTCCTCTTTTTCTCACCCTCCCATTTCTTTCTACAAGGTCTTGACATGTAGCCTGTGCCAACCTGAGCTAGTGATCCACCTGCCTCAGCTTCCTAAGGGCTGGGGTTGCAGGTCAGCAGGAGATTTTTCTTGAGTGGTGATCTCACAGTGAGATCCTAAACATCAGTGTAGGCTGGGACTTCTCAGGCCTCATCCCCAGCACTAAATGGGGATCTGTATCTTCTGAAGCAAAATCAAGCCAGGGATACCCCTGCTTCCTCCATGGCTTAGAGTTTATGGCTTCTCAACAGCCTTTGAAGATGTTTCCCCACTGAACCAACCCAAGGACTCAGATCACAGACTTTGGGGCTGATGTATGCTGGCTTCACTCCTCTATGACAGCAGAACTCCATCACCTAATTTCTCTGAGCTTCTATGAATGGTGCCCTAAAGCAAGTCCCAGGGGACCTCCATGCAGCTTGAGGGGAGTGTGTGCCTGTCACTGATAGGACGCCATGATTGTTTTGTACATAGACTCTAAGGCACTGCTCAGGTGTCCACGGCCTGTTTTACAAACACCACCAAGTTCATGTATCTGGCTTCTTAGTCCCAGAGGTCAAAGGCCTCCTTATCAGGGATTGTCAGTCAGCCCTGATAGACTGAGGGAGGGTTTCTGGAGTTGACTAAAGCAGTATAGTAATGAGCCTGGAATTAGCACCTACCTGGTCTAAATCCAGGGCCCAGAGCTCACTGGCTGCTCAGCCTGAGTGGCCTTAGCCCTCAGTCCTGTTCCCTCAGGGAGACTGAGGTAGTCATATGAAATAGCCATTGTAGAGTTGCCATGACCGTGGTGTCAGCTGCCCCCATCCCCTGACCCCGAGCAGGCTGGCTAGACTTACTGTTTAGGGCAGCTTCCATCTCTTGCTTACTGTTGGCAGCGTGGTACCAGGTGACCAGCAGGCCATCCCGGTGGCTGATATGGCCCATGCTTAGCATGTAGTCCAGCATGTCAGCATCTGGGCGGCAAACTGCATCTTGTTCACAGCCTGGAACCAATGCCAACACGTTATCATCATCATCTCTGGCTCAGTCCAGCATGCTTAGCTATAATTCTATCACTAAGAGTCTAGCATTCTATCCAGGAGACAGACAGCAGAACTCACAGCCTCTGTCTGGTTCAGTAAAGCAAAAAGAGCCTACTCTGGTGGTACCTCTCTAATTCCAGCAGTTGAGAGGTCACGGCCAGATTGGCACCACTGTGAACGCAGCCAGGACTACATAGGAAATTCCAGGTCAGTTGGACCATAGAGTAAGTTTTTTTCAGAAATACAATAGGGGCTGGGGATGTGGCTCTGTTGGTGGGGTGCTTGCTTGTCTAAAATGTGATGCTCTAGACTTAACACCTAGATGGCACATAAACTTGCTGTAGTGGCATATACCTGGCATCCTGTCGCTAGGGTGGTAGAGGCAGGGGAGTCAGAAGTTCAAGGTTGTCCTTGATTACATAGTGAACTGGGACCAGTCCAGGCTACCTGAATACTTGTCTCAAAAATCAGACAAACGGGCTATGAAGATGGCGGAGCAGGTAAGGACAATTGTCTCCAAGTCTGATGACCCGAATCAGTTTAATCACTGAACCCCACATGGTAGAAGGAGAAAACTGTGGTGGTATATTGTGTATTTAATAAAGTTTGCCTGGAAATCAGGACAGACAAGCCCTCCACAGATTTAGCCAGGAAGGTCTGGGAGTGGTGACCCACACCTTTAATCCCAGCACTTGGATCTTCTGGATCTCTGTGAGTTCTAGGCCAAACAGCCTCCTTTAATCCTAGCTCTAGAAAGGTTGGAGGATGTGAGACAGCTGAGCAGAGAGAGAGAGAGAGAGAGAGAGAGAGAGAGAGAGAGAGAGAGAGAGAGGAGGCAGGAGTGCCTTGCCCTGTCCTGTTGGCTGAGGACTCAGGCCTTCGGACTGAGGATTCCTGAGGAGTGGCTGGGTGAGAAGCGGCCGTGGCACGTTCCTGTCTCTGATCTTTCAGCTTTCCCAATATCTGCCTCAGAGTTTTTATTATCAGACCAAATAGAATTTGTGCAATAGGAGGACTCCCACAAACCACCCTGTTTCACACACACACTAAATAAATAAATAAACAAACAAATTTCCGTTAAAAAACAAAACGAAAACAGGGAACTGTATGGACTCCTGGGGCCGCAGAGGCCATCATGTTGGCTTTGGGTCATTAGAAAACAGCTAGAAGGGAGGGGGCAATTGGGAGGCACCTGGAGGGACCAGTATACACGTGACAGGAAGGAGTATCTAGGTAATTCTGGACTGAAAGAATAGTGAAGGCTAAACCATAGGAAGGCATGTTTGTACAAAAGAACAGGTGCTGCCTGGTCCTTATGGGAGATGGGAAGCTTGATCTCCAGTAGAGGAGCTGGGTCTGGGCAGGGGAAGGAACCAAGGGAGTTGTTCAGAAAGAACATGCTGGGGTGGGAGCGGTGGAGAGCTGGCTCAGCAGTTAAGAACACTGGCTGTTCTTCCAGAGGGCCTGGATTCAAGTCCCAGGACCCACATGGCAGCTCACAACTGTTAATCCAGTTCCAGGGGATCTGGCACCCTTACACAAGCTATACATCCGGGCAAAACACCAATGCACATAAAATAAAAATAAATTATATGTAAAAAAGGAAAGACCATTCTGGCTGCAAAGAGTGGCTGGGAGGAACCCATCAGAGACAGAGCCCCTGCAAGAATCCAAGCAAGAGCCCTGAGGTTCTGAAGGACAGGAGAGGGTGGGATGCAGAGCCTCAGAATTTCTGAGTGCCTAGAGAGAGATTGCAAGGACCAGCAGGAGTGTAAGAAGAATGAGTGCTAGCAAAGTCTCCAGGAGGAAACGGCCCTCCCAAAAGAAGGCCTTGGCTGAAGGCTGAGACCTGGTCATCAGAGGACAGTCATTGGCACCTTCTGCTAGGGATGAAGGCTTCGTAGGGCCGAAGTAGCAAAGAGTTGAAGGGAGATCTGAGTGTATAGACAGGGCTTAGTGGGCGCTGCGCAGGAAGGAGGAGTTCCTACCTGGTTGGGTTCCCCGAAGCAAGGTGAGGCTCAGGATCATTGAAATGGCTAACACCAGGGTCACACTGATGCTGCCAGCAAGGATCCACTTGGTCGAGCTGTGGGAGCACCATTTCTTACAGGACATCTTGACTCCACTGAGAGAGTTCTCTACCAGACTCCACAGGCACAGCCCCTGACTCTCCCAGCCTGCTGAGGTCCGGTGGGAGGCAGGAGCCTGAAGCAGTGTCAGGTCTTACTCAGGTCTGAGCCACTCCAGCAGCCCGGGGGCGGAGCGAACTCAGAAGCCCCGCCCTCCTTCTAGCCGTCCTCCTCTTCCCCCTCACCCACGATCATAGAAGGTTAAGTGGAAAATCCTGCCACCCCCAAATGACCTTTGAGCACAACAGAAAGCAGTCGAGGACTGGATGGAGTCTGGACCCCTGGTGCAGGGGTAGGAGGCTGCGTTCTCTTCAGGCAGCTCTGGGTTCCCTGGTGGCCTGGAACAAGCCAAGGTGTTCTTCCCGGACTTGATTTACCCTCCAATGGAAGAGGCAGCCAAACTGGACTATCTCTTTACTGCATTCAATCTAGATCTTTCTGCACTGCTCCAGGGACAAGAACAGATTAGATCTGCCCTAAGGACATGAATTCCCTTCTATCTGAGATGGTGGCTGATAGGCAGGGCTGGGATGGGAGTTGATAGTCCTGGCCTGTGAACCTGGGTGAGTACAGGGTACCGCTGGGGCAGCGGGTCCATGGGCAGGGCTGAGTCGCCTGGCTCTGCCAGAGAGAAAGAGAGAGAGAGGAGTTTTTGCTTTGCCAAGAAGTTTATTTCTTGTCACAAGACCACTGCCAAATGGTTCCTGTGTCCCCATGTCACAGAAGCCTGTCCCAGGCCACATTTGTGCCACATGTAAACACAGGCCCTGCTGCCTCTAGGTTAGTCTCTTCTTGTTCACCTCAGTGACAATGGGAAAAATATTATTTTAGGGTTCTATTTAATACTAGGGCTGAACAAATTTCAGTGGAAAAAAAAACACCAAAAAGTTTTGTTGTTGTTGGTTGTGTGTGTGTGTGTGTGTGTGTCTAGCCCTGCCTGGGTGATTCACACCAGTGCTGGGGGATCATCGAAAGGGGGTTGGGGGAAAGGAGGTTCTGATAATGTTCTGTCTTGTTTTCCTTTGCATGTATATGTCTCTGTGCTGTGCTGACATCTGCCATCTTCTTTGATGTTGTTCATCTTATATGTTGGGGCAGGGTCTCCCACTTGGAACTCCATGGTTTGGTCACTCTAGGTGATCACCTTGCTCTGGGGATCCTTTGTCTTTGTTTCTGAAGCACTGAGATGACTATTGTGCCCTCCCAGCTTTTATGTGGGTGCTGAGGATTAGAACCGTGGAAAACAGAAAACGACTTATTCTATGGCAAATGTGAGTAGGCATGGCTTGGAAACATGGGTTCAAGTTTCCCTGAATGAAAAAGGTGATATGGTGTTTTAGAATGCTGGAAAAAGCATTAGTGTATTTATAGAACGCAATGGGGCTACAGCAGGGTACAGGACAGATATAGAGACTGTCTGAGGATGGTATTCTTAGTGTTAGAGCTGGCTAGGAGGTAGCTGGGTCAAAGTGATACTTTGTAAGATGTTTGTGGAAAAGTCAAGAAGATGTATATGTGGTTGATAGGAGGTGGCTATTAAAGTAGTTAAGAGTCAGGCATGGTGTCACACACCTTTAATCCTAGCCCTCAGGAGGCAGAGCCAGGAGGAGGGCCAAGTCAGTGTCTTCCTCTTCTCTCCATCCCTCCCCCCTCCTCTGTGTAACCGAGGCTCTGGAGCTCACTGTGTAGATCAGGCTGGCCTTGAACTCATAGAGACCTGGCTCTGCCTCCTGAGGGCTAGGATTAAAGAACTGTTCCACCACACCCAGAAGTAAGGGATATTTATTAATGCCAACCCAAAACAAAGGGAAATGCTTTCCTTTATTGATTTAAAGGGGAGGAATCTCCAACTAAAGATACAGCCTTACTATATGGTGAATGTCGGAGAGTCTGCTATGTTTTAGATTAGATATGATATATAGCCATAAAAAGGTTGCCTCGGGCCTAGTGGCAGGATGCAGATTCTGTTGTCTTGCCCAACCTGTCTCCTGTGTTTGATAGGCACCGCAGAGAACCATCTGCTGCACTAGGGGTGGGAGGGATGCTCTATGTGGCTCATCTCACAGTGACAGTATCTGTGCCCTGACAGGAAGGACCCCCCCCCTTTGTGGTTCTTAGGCTTGGACCTGGGGCCTCACACATGTTAGGCAAGCTGTCTACTATAGTTCTTAACTCTGAGCTCTTCTATTTTTTTAGCCTTGTTTGAGACAGGATCTCACTAAGTTGCCAAGGTGGTCTTGAATCTTCTGTAGCCCTATTCACTTTGCAGTCTTCCTGCCTCAGTGGCCGTCCCTCCAGTAGCTGGGTTATAAGCCTGTGTCACCAGGCCCACATCTCTGCTTTGAGACAGGAATGCACTTTATAGCTCATGCTGACCTTGAATTCCTAAGATCGAGATTACAGGTGTGTGTCCTGGCTAAAGAGGGACTTTATTCTTTTATGGGGGGGGAGGTATTTTGCCTACATCCATCTGTGCACTATGTGCATGGCTGGTGCCCAAGGAGACCAGAAATGGGCATCATTTCCCCTGGACTGGAATTACAAATGGTTGTGAACCACCATGTGGAGGCTCTAAAGAGTTGCCAGTGCAGTGGGCCATCTCTCCAGTCTCAAGAAAGCCTAGCCATGTTTCCAGGCCGTGGGGAAGGGGGCGGGAGGAGCCCTGTGTCTGACACAGACCCTGAAGCCGGAAGGACAAAGGGCTGGAGTCAGGGCAGGAAGTGTGAGTCCACGGTGGACAAGGGAGCACTCAGGAGCGCCGGTCCTGAGCCGTGACATCGTTCTGCTGGTAAATGCACCCACCATGAGCCTGACCACCTGAGAATGATCCCTGGGACCCATGTGGCCGGAGGAGTGAATGGGCCTCAGTGCATCTCACTTCAGCATGCTAGAGTCGTGTGTACTATAAAGTATACACACATGCACACACAGAATAATTACATGTTAAAAAAAACCCCACAAACACACCTATCATTCACTGACAGGGCTGAGGATGCTGAGGACACTGAGACACCCTGATGAGGCCGGTTCTATGACAGTGTCTCACATATGAACAGTGTCTCACATCTGAGATTATCAAGATTTACTGACATGAGTCTGAACAAGAATACAACCTTATGTACTCTCATTTATTTTTAAGATCTATTTATTTATTATGTATACAATGCTCTGTCTGCATGCATGCTTGGAATGCCAGAAGAAGGCACCAAATCTCATAGATGGTTGTGAGCTACCATGTGGTTGCTGGGAATTGAACTCAGGACCTCTGGAAGAGCAGCCAGTACTTTAACCTCTGAGCTATCTCCTCAGGCCTCTCACTCTTATTTCGTAAATGGTATCTTCAAAGTGTTTCTATCTTGTTCCTATAATCCTAACCATTTTAAGTTATTACTTATCATTAAAATGATATTCTTGAGAGCCGGGCATTGGTGGCTCTTTAATCCCAACACTGCAGAGGCAGATGCAGGTAGATCGTGGATCTCTGTGAGTTCTAGGCCAGCCAGGGCTATACAGAGAAACCCTGTCTCAAAACAAAACAAGTTCTTGGAAGAGATAGCTACAGGGCCTTAATTTCTTCACCACAGAACTAGGTTACACAGTGAGCATCTCTGGGCACTATCCTTCACCTCACCCTGCTCTACACTTTTATCAGTCCCTGGATGAAGCAGGGTGGAGCTGGGCAAAGATCAAGGACTTGGGTTCATTTGTGCCTTGGCTTTTGACCTCTTCATGGGTTGCTTGGCTCCAAAGCACTTGTCACCCCAAGATAAACAGAGGTATAAGGTCATAGGAGCAGTTGTGGGGTGCTTTGAAGGTCCTCTGAGACTCAGCCTTTATTTGAGTCAGATCCTGTCTAAGTGATGGTAGGGGGGTGGGTGTCTGAAGACACATTCCTCATTCTAAAGATTCCTCAGCTTCTCTCCATTGTGTGGGCAGGACCAGGAACCTTATTGGCTGAGGGACTTCCGGATCATGCTGACCTCACAAAGACTGTAAACCCCGCCTGGGCTGGGGGGAGCCCAGGTAAGCTGCAGGGTGGCTTTGAGAAAGTACCAAGGAGGGGTCAACCTCCACAGCCTCCACAGGGCAGTTACTACCTTGACCCCAAGCCCCGCTAGGTAAAAGTCTCCAGGTCTGGCTATAACCCCACAGTTGTTACTTCATACCTTTGGATTAAAATTGACTTTTCTGTTGCCATGTGGATGCCCCAGGTGGAGGTAACACTTTAGGAGCTCAGGGTTCACAGAAAGTTTGGCTTTCTGTCTTGAGAGGGGAAGGTGGGGGGCAGGAAAGGTGTGGGGAAGTAGGAAGACCCAGACAGAGGGTGGGGAGACACAGACCAGGAGGATGGGTGCAGAGGACTGGGACTACAGGGCTTCCTTTTCTCACATAGGGAGGATGCTGTGTGGATGGACATTTGTGGGAGGTCGAGCGTGGCCCAAGAGCAGCAGAGAAGAGGGTGAAACTCAGGAAGGGGCCTTTCTCACTGAGGGAATCCGAGTCTCTGTGGTGCTGTGGGTTGAAAAGCTTCCTCTGACACTTGCTGGGGACTTTACAGAAATCGCTTTAGATCCCTGAACAGTCTCAGTGTGTTAGTAGATGAGGGCAGCAGTATCTGTCTTCATTCATTCATTCATTCATTTATCTGAATGCTTTCTGAATTCTGTGCCAAGCACTGTGTTGTATTCTGGAAAAGACAGAGTAAGATAAACACACACCCAGTTCTTTTTCTAGTATAGAGACATAAAAGAAAACATCTACTCACAGGGGGATTGGTCACAGGAAGAAGGTTCCTCAACAGTATTTGGGATCTCAGGAGGATTCCTGAGGAGGGAGACTTCAAAGCTGGCTTGAAATGTGACTATTGGGTGTGAGCCTTGAAGGCCAAGCGGGTAATGGAGGAAGTTCACAGGAAGGGGAAAGCCTTGGAAAGGCTCTGCAGCAAGAGAGAACTCCAACGCACGGAGGCACCAGAGAAGATAAGAATTGGTGGAAAAGTGGGTTCTAGGCCAGAGCAGGGGACGGATGTGGCTGGAGAGGCGGGACTAACTACCTGTGGTCTGAGGGTCCTGCTTAAAGAGACCCAGAGACCAGTGTGCAGATCCTGGCTGTCATCCATAGGTAATACTCTCTGGTGGCTAACAATATATAAACTTTTTAATGATGGCTGGGTATGGTGCTGCGTGCCTTTAATCCCAGCCCTCAGTTGCTGAGGCAGGAGGATTGCAGTTTAAGGCCAGTTTTAAAGGCAGCCTGGGTTTCATAGTGAAACCCTATCAAAAAAAAATTCAACCAACCAACCAAACATTAAAAAAAAAAAACGAAAAAACAATGAAACAACCACACTCTTATGGTTGTTGTTGTTAGTGTTTTGGCACGGACTTTTAGGCTTACCTCAGGTTCGGCTCACTTTTCCTGAATCTATAGGCTTGTATCTGTTATTAATCTGAGATATTCTCAGCCAGTATTACTCTGGATGTTTTTCAATACCCTTTCTTCTGAGTCTGGAAGCCTCAAATGCTAGATACTTGGTCATTGTCCCCAAGGGTCTATTTCCCCTGTTGCTCATATTAAGTTCATTTTAAATTTGATTTTTTAATTGATTTATTTAGTCATTGTTTATTGAGACAAGGTCTCACTATGTAGGCAGGCTGTCCCTAAACTCACAGAGATCTTCCTGCCTCTGTCTTGAGTGCTAGGGTTAAAGGTGAGGGCCACCACACCCAGCTCACTATTTTATTTTTTTCTTCTTGAGGTGTGCAATCCAGACAAGGCTGGAACTTGCTGTATAGCACAGGGAGACATCTGGTCCCTCTGCTTTCCCACTCCCCAGGGCTGGAATATGGGCCTGGATGACTGTGCTTAAACAGATCTTAGTTATTGGTCCACGAGCTCAGGACTCTGTCTTCTGTCTCTACTACTGAATCCATCAGACAAACTTTACAAAGTTCAGTTATGAGGGAGAAGAAGAAATGAGAGCCATTGCTTAGGGAATGTATTTTGGATGATACTGGAAAAGCACATCCTAAGGAGATGCATTTATCTATTTATTTGTTTATTTGTTTATGTATTTGTTTATTTGGAGATAGGCTAGCCTGGAACTCATTAGCCCAGGCTGGACTCAAACTCTTAGTACTTCTCCTACTTCAGCCTCCCAAGCATAAGTGTGAGTCACCAGGTCTGACTTTGTTTAACACAAGGTCTTTCTCAGTAGCACAGGATGGCCCCATACTTGTGATCGGTTCTCAGCCTCCTGAGCATCGGGGTCTCAGTGCTTTCCCACACATCTAGCCCTGAGAGGCCAATCTTATATTAAGTTTGTTTGTTTGTTATTTAGACAAGGTCCCCGTATGTAGCCCAGCCTATCTTGGGACTCACTGAGTGTTCCAGACCAGCTTTGAACCTCTGGTGATCACTCTGCCTCAGTTTACTAGTTCTGGAATTACGAGTGTGTCCTAACATATGGAGCTGTTTGTTAAATGTTATTACACATGGAGTAGCACACTTATATCAAGATCATTGATATAAGGACCCTCCAGAGGGGGTATGTTTAATACTTTGACTGTGATGATGATAGGCCATATGTGTGCAGATGCCCAAACTCATCAAAATGTGTACATTAAACACAGACACTGTTTTTATAAAGCAAGGTCTTTTGTAATCCAAACCACCTTTGAATCCTGATCTATCTGCTTCTCCAGCCAAGTGCTGGAATTACAGATAGGTGACAGTCCCTGCTCTTCTTTTTGTTAAAAATTAATTTAAAAATATTTTATGCAAATGAATGTTTTGTCTGAATTATAGTTGTACAATGTAGGTATGCAGTGTCTGTAGAGGCCAGAAGAGGGCGTCTTACAGATGTTTGTGAGGCACCATGTGGGCACTGAGACTCCAACCCCAGTTCTTTGGAAGAGCAGCCCCTTAGTCCCAGCTGCTGACTCCTTGGTTCCCTCCTCTTTTTTTTTGAGACAGGGTCTCTCTATGAAGCTCAGAACTAGTCTGTTACTTGCTTTGTAGACCAGGCTGGCCTGGAACTCGCTGAGATCTCCAGCGTCTACTTCCCAAATGCCAGGATTAAAGGCATTGGCCACCATGCCCTGCTCCCCTCCATTTCTGTTAATGAGCAATACCCATGTGGTGTGGGGCAAGCCATGAGTTACCTCACACTTTTAGAACTCTGAAGGCTTGACCACCTGTAGGATAGAGGAGCAGGAATGTATCAGGGAGAGTCTGTCTTGTTGATCTGTTCTGTGGGAAAGGGAGGAAATGGCGGGTTTGAGACTGTCTGCTGGGCACAGGGTTTACTCACTGCCTTACCGGCCATACCAGTCTATATTGCTCCAGCTCAAAAATGCTTCCCTTTCAGAACTATGGTGTGTGTGTGTGTGTGTGTGTGTGTGTGTGTGTGTGTGTGTGTGCGCGCGCGCGCGCGCGCGCACAAATACCTGTGCACATGACATAGAAGCAGATCTCAAGAGCAAATGCAGGTCCCTCATCAAGTAAAAGAAGGAAAAATGAAGGAAAAATGATGGGTACAAAATTAAGACCAGGCAGGGTTTTGGCAAGAAATTCAAAATCAAGGATCCCCAACCTTTTCAACCCCTTGGTTATAGGTCATATAGTTTCTGGAGGTGATGGTAAAGCACCAGGTGTTAGGAATGCACATGGCTTCCCCAGGGCACCAAGGTTCTGATTGCCCTTTGCTACAGCCCTTAACGAAAGGAATAGAAGAGTAACATTGAAAGCCTCCTGCAGGCCTCGCACTTTCTGCCAGGCACCACAGGACAGGGAGCTACTGAAGAGCACAGAGCCAGTAGGAAAAAGTCTCTTGTCCAGGCTCATTGGCTCACACTAGTAAGCTATGAACCAGGGACTCCGTGACTGCAAGTGTATGGCCCTTCCAAAGCCGAGCTGTACAAATGCAGGTCAGTGGAATGAACAAATGATTGAGGGAACCAGTGTATGAGTGGATAAGAAATGAATGGAAAAGGTAAGCTAGAGAAAGAATGGCTGAGCAAAGCAAGAAGACGGAAAGGATAACCCAAACATCAGTGAGCGATCCCTGTGCTCGGGCGCTGTCCCAGATGTCAGAAATCAGCAATGAGCAAGGCACAGGCAGTTCCGGGGGTATCGGGTTTCTGTGTGTACCAAGAAAGGGGGAGCCAGCAAGATGCTCGACAGGAGGCCTTTGCCTGTTCAGGGAACCTACAAGGGTGCAGCTTTAAGTGGTAGCTGGGGTAGGGAAATGGAAGAGAGGCACCCAGCCTGTGAAGGCCCAGACCTGCAGAGGGGGAGGGGGAGGGGGACCTAAGGGGACTGGGCAGGGTGATGCAGAAGAGGCCTTTAGGCTCTGCTAATAACTGGTGATAGTTCTAAGGACAACAGGAAGCCATAGGCAAGTTTACCAGAGGGTGGGTGGCAGGCACAGAGATGGTCTTTGTCTCTCTTGCCCTGACTTGTTTTCTTTTGTATGTCTTCCCAGGGGCCCACTCCTGCTTAAAAACACCATGCTGGCCGGTGAGCTGCTCTTATAGATCCTATAGGGGTAGGGTGGCTCAGGCATAGGGTCAGGAGGTGGGGTGGTTGGGGAATTCACCCACAGTTAGATTGCTGGGCAACTTCCATCTTGTAACTGTGTGTACTCTCATGCCAGGCTAATAGGGGCTCTGCCAAGGGGCCTTTGAGACTGGGCTGTGGCCACATGCAGAGTAGTTCTAATGACTTAGGAGTTTGTCCCAAGACTCAGGGATCCTTGGTGAACTGAGGTCACGTGGGCCTGGCTGAGTAGTGGGTAACTCATAACAAAGTACCCTATTTCAACCTTTAAGTGAGAGAGATTGCTCATTTGCCTGTTTATAGATTTGTGTGCCTGGCACTGTCTGGAAGTTGGAGATGCTCCAGGATATCTAAGATACTCACAGTTTCCCCCTCCTCTTCCATTTCCTTCCCCTCATTTCTTCCTTCTCTCTCTCTCTCTCTCTCTCTCTCTCTCTCTCTCTCTCTCGATAGGCTGGCATTGAACCTCCTAAGTGCTGGGGTTACAGGTGTGAGCCACTGTGTCTGACTAGAATCACTGCAGTTCTTGACGCCTAAAGATTGTCTCTCACAGGGCCCAGTCAGTCCCTGGAATGAAGAGGGATGAGCATTTTGGCAGGAGAGCTGAGATTGGCTAGGCATAGTGGGAGGTACCAAGCCAAAGGCAGTCCGTTTGTTCAGAACACAAGGTGAGGGGAGCAGGTGTGGTCAGGGAGGTCCATGACGTGGAATTGGAGAGAGTGAGAGGAAGGGACTGATGTTTGATGGAGCTGGGAAAGGGAGCTGTTACAGCAGAGAGGCCGTCATCCATGACAGGGGGCCTAGGACAGGGTTCTAGCAGGCTGCGTTCATCTTCTCTCCCAGGAGTGCTGCAGGGAACCCCAAAGTCAGCAGTTGAAGAGAAGGGACAGTGGACATGGCCCTGAGTCGGGGTACTAGTCTCATTCTCCGTGAAGACTTAGAGAAGACACCAAGTCCCAGCTCCTGTGAGATTCCAGGAATGCTGTCTGGCACCATGCCTAGGCCCACCTCAGACCTGGTCCCTGATCCTCTCTCAGCACACGGCTTGGCTCTCCCTCCAGTCCTTCACCCAGCTCTGAGTCCTGACCCAGAGGGCATCCCTGGCCTAGTATCTAATGACATCTCCAGCCCCAGTGCCAGTGGAGCCACAGCTCCAGCCTCCATCCAGATCAACAGCTGCTCTGTGGGCCCTGCAGACCAGAGTTTGAACTACACCTCCAGGCCCAACTCAGCAGGGACTCTCTGCCCAGACTCACAACCAGTTGGAAGTCCCAGCTCCACTCAGGCCACTCTTTTAAATTCAGAGAATCCTTCTAGGCCATACTCGGAGGGTGCCCCCAAGTCTCTCTCAAACAAGGTTTTTGACTTGGGTCAGAGTAACTCTAATCCATCCAGGCCTGAGCCAAACCTATTTTTATCGGCTCTTTCCAAAGATGCCCTGGCCAGGACTCAGAGCATCTCTAGGCAGGGCTCACAGGTGCCTCTTCTTCTAGCCTCCAACACTTCTTTGGACCGCGTGCACTCTGGGAACATCTCCAAGGTGAATTTGGGTAGAGTCCCAAACTCAAAAGAGTCCATCACATTGACTTCACATACTATTTTTGCATCTGTTTCCAAAGAAGCCTTGAGTGCATCCTGGAACAGAGACTCCAAGGGGTCCATCAATGTGATTTCCAGCAGCCAACCCAGTTTAAATGTGACTGTCACTCAGGCCTCACATGTCAGCCTGATCCCTGGTTCCAGCGAAGGTCTCAGCCTGCACTCGAGTGCCTGGGTACCCAATTCCACTCTCTCTCCATCTTCCTGCATGACATTGATCCTGGGTTCTGAGTCTCTGAGCGTGGACTCCAGCTTCATGGTGAGTGACACCTCCACCTTGACTCTGAGCAGCCAGAGGGATTACTCCGAGGACAACAGCATCCGCACCATGCCCCTGGAGGAGAATCTGGGGAAGTGGGACAGCCTGCAGGGGGTCACAGCTTTCCGCAGCCCTCCTGAGGGTGAGTAAGGAGTCATCTTAGAAGGATTATATATCCAGAGACATAAGGCGGGTGGTTATTGCACAAATTCTACTTGGTATTACTAATAAAAACATGGATCCAGATATTGGGGGGCGGGGAAGCTGAGATATCAGAGAGACAGAAACAAGCCATAGCCAGTTCTCAATAATCAGCTACTCAGGTGGAGGGAAGAACTGCTTCCTACCGTTTTAGCTTGCTTTCTCCACCCAGATATCTCAATTCCAGGCTCAGTTTTCTAGTGCTGGGATTAAAGGTGTGGGTTGCCACTGCCTGGTTCTGTTTGGCCTTGAACTCACAGAGATCCAGAGGATCTCTGTCTCCCCAGTGCTGGGACTAAAGGCATGGGTCACCATTCCCTGACCTTCATGGCTTGGCTCTGTCCTCTAATATTTCAGACTATTTTTATTAAATATACAATATATCACCACAGGTGGGCAGTGTAGAGCAATGAGAAGGGACCATAGGCCACCCACAGCTCACAGCACAGTAGACATGCTCTGGCCAGCACTTTGGCCAGCTGTATAACTTGGGAGCTACTCAGCCACCTTGAGTGTCCATTTCTTTATCTGTATTAACTGTGATATGATAATCTCTCTCTCTCTCTCTCTCTCTCTCTCTCTCCAAGGTCTCCCTATGTAGCTCTGACTGGTTTGGAACTCACTAAACTGGTCTTGAATTTATAGAGATCCATCCACCTCTGCATTCCCAGTACTGGATTGGAACTGTGTCCCACCAGGCAATGATCCATCCATTCTATCTAATTCCTGAGTCTATCCACTAGTCATATGCTCCATTCAGAATGTCTTCCTTTTATAGATAATTGTTAGCTCCAACTCCCTAGGCTCTTTTGGTCAGAGGAACAGGGAAACTCTAGGCTTAGTGTGATCTCTTCTGTAGAGGTTTGAAGAATCCACACAGGTCCTGACCTCTGGAGACAATGCCTTACTCTTGATATGCAGGAGGTCTGTTGCTGTATATTCTCTGTTAGTATTTCTCTCATATTTTTTGGAGACAGGGGCTTATGTAGCCCAGGCTGATCTCAAATTCGTTACATCCTGGAGGATGTACCTGAACTTCAAACTCTCCTGCCTTCACTTTCAAGTGGAGAGACATCACATATGGCGCAATCAATATTTCTTTTTTTGCTCCTGCACCAATGGCATATTGTGATTATGTGTGTGCGCGTGTATGCACAGAGGTCAACTTCAGGTACCACTCCTTAGGAGCCATCCTTCTGCGTTTTTGAGCACCAGCATCTCTCGTTGGCCTGGAGCTCACTGAGAAGGCTAGAGGCTGGCTGGCTAGGGAGCTGCAGTGATTCACCCATCTCTGGCTCCCCAGCTCTGAGATTACAGCTGCAGACTACCACAATGGGCTTTTTCCATGGTTCTGAGGATTGACCCCAGGTCTTCATGATTGTGTAATAATCACTTTACTGACTGGAGCTATCTTCCCAAACACCATATTGTGAAAAGTTATCATGACATCTAGGGATGGTGGCACAGGCTGTGATCCTGGTACTCCAGAGGTTATGTAGCAAGTTCTTGACCAGCCTGTGCTATGAGGCTGTCTCAACAGTAAAAAAGCAAGCAAACAAACCCATGGCTTTGTAACTCTGTATGCATATCTGCCAGGGTGAGAAACCATTCATAAGACTCCACTCAAATTCACTAGCTGTTAGTAAATCTTTATTCCTCCATACACTTTCATGAACTGTTGAGACAGCCTTGCCGTGTAGTTCACGATAGCCTTAAACTTGCAATCTTCCTGTCTGACTTCCAGGAGCTTACCACACCTGGGCCTTGAGGGCTTTATTTTAAATTAATTAATTTTTGGTTCTGGGGATCAAGAACACAGTGTTTTGGACATGTTATGCAAGTGTCCTGCTCACTGAGCTACATCCCTAGTCTGTACATTTTATATACATTTATATAGATGAAGTTCTATAACATGTCACTGTTTAAATTTTCCTTGTTCTGTAGCATGGGCCAGCACTTCATCCTTTTTGTAGCTTTGTTTTGTTTTTCCAGACAGGGTTTCTCTGTGCAATCCTGGAATAGGCTCTGTTGACTAGGCTGGCCTCCAACTCAGAGAAATCCCCCTGCCTCTGCTGCCCGAGAAAGAGCTGGGATCAAAGGTGTGTGCCACCACTGCCAGCTCAGTACTTTATTTTTGTGTTTGGAAGTATTCTCTCCTGTAGATATCTACATTTTGTTTATATCTATTTGCTACCAATTATTTTTTATCTCAAATTGGGTTCTTTTTACTTTTTTGGAATCTCAGAGCCAAGGGACCTGATCCTTGACTGAGAAGTAGAGAAAGGTTTAACCTTGCTATGTGGCTCAGACTAGACTGCAGTCTCAGTCTTCCTGACTCAGTTTCCTAAATGCCACTGTGCCCATATGAAGATGTGCCTTTGGCTGGATGTGGGAGAAGCAGGTTGGAAGGCTCACACACCAGCTTCTAGACTTGTTGACAGCGGAGAAATCCTAGTTACAGAGTCAAAGAACTGAGAGGCGAGATGGGTTGACGAAGGGAGAAATATGCCATCTTTTCTGAGCATCAGTAGAAAATGGTTGGGAATTTCTTTGTGCTCCTTTTACTATTTTTTCTGGTTGTTCTCATGGAAGCTGTTAGCTGTCATGGTAATGGTGGTGGTGTGTATGCTCATGACGTCAAGATTTAGCATGAGGATGGATTGTAATAAAGTTGAGGTTGTCTAGCAGTTATATTTCAGCTGGTTTGGGCTGGTCCAGCCGGAGAGACTGTTGACCCACGGATAAGATAAGATTGGGGAGGAGAGAAGATCAGCTAGGCAAGGTGAATACTGTCACATTTGAGTTCTCTCTCTCTCTCTCTCTCTCTCTCTCTCTCTCTCTCTCCATTTTCCTCGCTTTCTCTTAACAGACAGGGTCTCTTGTACCCCAGACTGGCCTTGAGTTCCCGTAAACTCCTGATCCCCCTGCCTCTCATTTCTGGAGTTTGTGGATTACATATATGACCAGCACACCTGGTGTTATATGTCGGGGATCATACTCAGGGCTTTGTACATGCTTGGGAATCATTCTACCAGTTGAAACACACCCATAGACCTCTGCTGGATATTTTAGCTTTTGTTTTTTAAAAAGATTTTATTTATTATATATATATACAGTGTTCGGTCTGTATGTATGCCTGCAGGCCAGAAGGGGGCATCAGATCTGATTACAGATGGTTGTGAGCCACAATATGGTTGCTGGGAATTAAGCTCAGGACCTTTGGAAGAGCAGTCAATCTGAGCCACCTCTCTAGCCCCCTGGATATTTTAATTTTTAAAGTCTCATTGATTGACTGATGGACTGCAGTGCATGTGTGGAGGTCAGAGGGCAAGGTGAAGGAGTCAGTCCTTTTTACATCAGAGTCATCTCCCTGATCCCCTCTGGTTATTTTAAATATGCTGCTATTACCAGAGTTAGGCAGGTCAAAAGCCTCCCTCTAGGAAGTCCCAACCAAGTGTCATAACAATTTTCCTAGAAAGTTGAGTGGCCATGAAGGCAAGAAAGGGGCTTTATTCTCAAGGAATCCTGTGGGGAAGAATGGAGGTCTCAAAGGCTGGTACTTGTCTGGGGGCTCTTGGCAGGGTCAGTATTACACAGGGATGGGAAACAGAGGTTAGGCTTGGAGAACTGGGGGTTTCCATGGTGACAATCCAGGTCTGCTTGGGCTGGACCATAGCCTGGTTGATGGTTACCTTTCCTCATTATCTTAGGAATGGCCTTGCAGAGAACTTTGTCAGTGCTGAGAAACTACCCTGTTGGGTGGCTTGGGTCCTTTATCTTGGTGTCTTCATCAGGCCTGGGGTTACTGGGACTGAGGTAGCTGAAGGGAAGGAAAACAAGGAGAGCCGTAAGGAGGAAAAGCAGATCCAACATGGAGCTTCCTGTATCAGTGACTGGGCGGGACTTCCTGGCCATATCCCTGGCCATGTGACAGGGGTGAGGCATGTCCGGCTTGGTTTTCCTCCCCCACAGTAACAGCTAACTTCTAGGATGTGGAATGGCATCTGACACTGGAGGGCTTTTTATATACTACCTGGACATCTGTACGCCGTCTCTGGAGAAATTCTTTGTCCGATTTTATTTTCTCTCTCTCCCTCTGTCTCCCCTCCCCCTTCCCTTTTTCTCTGAGACAGGGTCTCACTCTGTAGCCCAGGCTAACCTGAAACTCACTAGGTGATCTTGATTGGTCTTAGATCTGCTGCAATCCTCCTGCTTCAGGACTCCCTAATGCTGGGATTACAAGCACGAGTCACTGGGCCTGGTTTTAATGCCTTCTTTTTAAATTATAAAGTGATAGACCACTTGCATAGTGTGTATGAGACCTGGCATTCTTTACTCAGAGGGGAGAAAGAGGAGAGAGAGAGAGGGAAGGGGGAGGGGAGAGAGGGAAGAGGGAGAGGCAAGGGAGGGAGGGAGAGAGAGAGGGAGAGAGGGAGGGAGAGAGGGAGGGAGAGAGATTTTTTTAAAAATTAGAGGGTTTTGCTCTGTAGCCCAGGTTGTCTTGGAACTTATGATTCTTCTCTTTAGCCTATGGCATTCTGGGATTCCAGGTGTGTGCTACCATGCCTGACTGTCTGTTCACTTTTATTATGTACACTTAGAACAGTGTGGTCATAGAGTAAGCACATTATTACATGTGTGTCTGTTGTATGTATATGTTCATGTGTGTGTTTGTGTATGTGTGTGTTGGGGGTGATTTGAACTCAGATCATCACGTTTGTATGGCAGGCATTTTACTAACTGAAGAATCTCCCAGCTCTTTAGATGTTTTTGTTTTTCTTTTCTTTCTTTTGTATATCTGTGTATATGTGGTATTTGTGAATGTATATACCTGTTCACATTTGTGTAGTTACACATGCATTTTGATGGCTGAGACTGACATCAGGATTCTTTCTTGACTGCTCTGTATCTTATTCATTGAAGCAGGGTCTCGTGAATACAGAGTTTGCCTATATGGTCAGTCTAGCTAACCAGGGTTAAATAAGGCATTAAAATTTATGCTCCACCGGATTCTCACACCCTATTCAAGTATGGCCAACTCTCCCACACTTAGCCCAGGCTCCAGTTCAGAGCCTTGTCCCTCTGTCTGCCCGTTCCACCTCTTCCTGATCTTGCTCTTCCCTACCTTTCATTTTGTTGATGCCTGTAAGATTGTGGGCTGATGACATTCAGTTTCTGCAGCATAGCTGGGCCTCCATACAGGCTTTCTCATTGTGCCCCTCTGGCGGCTCGTGGTTTTGATTCTTGATAGTCACCCCCATCATCAAAAGGGGCTGTCATGAGGTCCTCCACTTGTTTTTGTTTGAGTTTATTTATGGGTGGGGGAGGGGAAGAGGTTGAGAAAGAGTGGGAGGGAAGAGGGAGCAGAGGAGAAAGAGCAAGGTTCTCCCCTTGTAGGGGGCTTTGAAAGCACATAATTAACCCACTACTCTAAACTTTCAATGTACGGGTGCAATGTATGGGGTCGCCTTCTAGTTTATTTAGGGCTATAAACCAGTTGCTACTGTTAGCTATGTTGGTACGATCTTAGTCTGACCAGCAGAACTTTCTCCAGGTAAGCATGGAGGTCTTTCAGTTTCCTCTGAGTCGTCTTTCTCGTTTTCTGGGTCACATGTCCCAGGCTCACCCTAGATTCCCTGGGACCTGCCATTCGTCCCAGGAGCCCTGCTGCTCCCAGTGGAGAATGGTGTTTAGAAGCCAGTGTCTTGTAGCAGTTGAATTCTCTTCCCATTGGCTCAGCCCTCCAGTAGCCCTTGGCAGCTCAGCTAAGATCCTCCTGAGTCCCTGCTCTCCAGACCCTGCTGGCTTTGACCTCAGGTGCATAGAGACCGGCTCTCTTCAAGTGTCCCCTTAAACAGAAGGCTTTTATTGACTTTCCTCAGCTAAGTATCCTCACTGGTCCTGTCAGTTAGGGGACTAGGACACTCTTATTGGCCAAGCTTGGATTACAGACCAATTCCTCTTTGAAAAGGAGAATGGGGGGCTGGAGAGATGGAGTTCCATTTCCAGCAACCACATGGTGGCTCACAACCATCTGTAATGAGATCTGGTGCCCTCTTCTGGTATGGAGATATACATGGATGCAGAATGTTGTATACATAATAAATAAATACATCTTTTAAAAAAAGAAGAAAGAAAATGAGAATGGGTGGGGTTTTACCTAATTGCTGGGAATAGGGCTCTACAGGAAAGATAGGGCCTCTTTCACCAGAAGCAAGTTGAGGGACTTGGGCTGAGAAAACAGCAGTCAGCCACTGTGACAGCATCTATCGATGGGATAAGACCTACAGGCTATTCTTGGGGACACATGTGTCTTCTCTTCTCCTGGGGGCCATGAGAAGAGGCCTCTGAGGGGAGCAGCAGGCCAGGAGAGGCCTGAAAGTGAGATCCCTAGGGAACAGCAGCTGGAGTAGAGAAAGCACCTGACCAGAAGCTTGCCTGGAACTGGACAGAGGCCAGACAGACAGAGCCAGAGATGGAGGAGAGAGCGGGGGAGAAAAAGCAGGGGGAGGGGGCAGGGAGACTGACCAGGGGAGGGGGCAGGGAGACTGACCAGGGGAGGGGGCAGGGAGACTGACCAGGGGAGGGGACAGGGCCACAGTAGCAAGACAGTGACTGAAGGCTTCTAGGGAGGGCTGTGGAGCGAGCTTATTTACATTTTCCAAGCTTTGCTGGTCTAGGGAGAGAGCGAGGGTTGGAGGGACCCACTGGGGAGGAGAGATGGGAATATGTGGCATCCTGAGGACACCGTGCTCTCCTTTTTCCTCTTTCATTGAACCTGTGATGTGCAGGGACCTCTGAAGACATGAAGGTCAACATGCCAGAGAAGAGAGAGGATGAGAAGAAAACAGCTCTGGTATGCTCAACTCCTGATCCCCTAACCCCCCATGCCCCACCCCAACCCTCGCCCTCCTCGACCAGCCTCTTCCTTCCTTCCTTGGTGTTTAACCTTAGCTGGTCTGGAAGCTGATATGTAGAACAGGCTGGCCTCAGGCTTGTAACAATCCTCCTGTGTCTGCCTCCTGAGTGGTGAGACACCAGGTATGTGTCACCACACCCAGTCCTGGGCTGGCCTCATCCGCCCCTCGGCTGCATCTTCTCCCTCCTGGGAACCGAGCTATCTGATGTATGGAGCAATCACCAGCTCCTCTCATCGCTCATTTATCTCCATCTTAGTTTTCTTTGTGCCTCTGTGACCAAAAGACCTGACAGGAACAGCCGAAGAGAAAAGGTTTATTTTGGCTCATGGATTTGGAGGGTTCTAGCCGTCATGGTCAGGGAGGCAGGGCAGAGCATCTCGGTTTATGGCAGTGGAATACTGCATACCCAGAAGACCAGGAAACAGTGATAGTGAGGCAGGAAGTGGACCATAGCCCCAACACCCTTCCCCCAGTGACTGACTTCTTCTATTAAGGTCCTACCTCCTTAAGGATCCACAGAGTCTCCTCATAGCATCCCGGGCTGCAGATGGAGCATTCCAAACACAAGCACGTGGGAGAGATTTCAGATTCCAACTGCAGCCGTCTCTCCCACCAAAGCCTTCCATAGGCCAGGAATTGTTGTCTGTCTTATAGCTGGGCCTTCAGAGGGCAGAGCAGTGCTTGGCATATAGTAGGTTCTAAATAAAAGGTTTTAACAAGTAAATGACTTGTGGGAAGGACCCTGAAAGGGAAAGAGGTTAGAAATAGCTTTACTGTGAGTACATAATCAGGCTTACCCCGGGTCTGGGATGTGCAGCAGAGACACAAATGTGGATGTGGTGGGATGGGTATGGAGTCAGGATTGGTCTCCTCATCTGCAGATTGGGCCTAGTGAAGTTGAAGTAAGGCCCTTTCAGACCCAAGCACAGAGAAGGCAATCACTGCCATCATTCAGTGAGTTTGACAGGGCCCCACCAGGTGCCTCATGCTAATTCTAACCGCAAGCACAGAATAGTGACCTGTTACTTTAGTCTGGGGAAATAGGCCTTTCCCCTTATTCTTGCTATTCAGAACTAAGCCCGAATGTCCTCCTGTGAGGAGCTGTCTCTGATTATTCCATCTAAACCCTCCCCCATTCCAAACTGCAGTTATAATAACCCAAAGCAGTTTGGGCCGGTCCACACTGCGGGAGGGGTAAGGAGTCGCAGGGTTACCCTTCTGGCTGCAGTTTGACTGGACTCCACTGGGTGTTCATCTGCTCCACATTGTACAAACATATCCCTCGGGGAGCTGAAACTTCACCATCCCTTACTGCCAGGATGCCTCTTTGAATGGGCTCATTCCTCCTTAGTCTAGCCTGGGTTTCCTCCCAGCATGGCGTCTAGGATTCAGAGGGAAAGTGTGCTGGGACAAACCCAACATACGTTCCTTTCACAATGGTCTGAGCCAGAGCTCAAGGAGATGGGGAAGTGGAAGAGAGCTTGGCCATCATGAACCTTCCATAGCATGCATCAGGCCAAGGTGGTTTTTCTCTCCATGGTGTGATGTTTAGCTGTTCACGTCATGCGTCTCATCCTCCTCCTTAAGATGATGGGAATCAACAGACAGACACAGGCTAGTGTGTTCCATCTCTCAGGTAGAATGCCTTAATCTGGCTGGAATTTACCAAAAGACTTAGAAGTGGTGTTGCTGGTGGTAGAATTTCAGGTTGAGGCATGTGGATCCTTTCTGGTCTCCTTTAGTCAATTAGAAGGGGAGGCATGCTTTAATAGCCTCTCACACACAGACTTCAGGAGCCGTCCTCCCATCCGAACCATGGAGGTTCTTCATTAATCTTCATTTACCCAGATACCCCCTCCAGAAACATGTCCTTTCCCTTGGGCTGTGATAGTTTTAATTGTGAGTTTGGTGTAATCAAGAATCAGCTGGGAAGAGAGTTTCAGAGAGAACGTCAAGACCATGTGTAGATGACTGTGAGGGATTACATTAGCTGAGTACCTGCCCACTGTGGATGGTATCATTCCCTAGGCAGCGATCCTGGTCTGTCCCAAGAGGGGGAGTGGAGAGGAGCTGACTGCATGAATTTTTTGTTCTGTACTACTTGTCTATGGATGTCATGTGACCACTATGGATGTCATGTGACCACTATGGACGTCATGTGACCACTATGGATGTCACGTGACCACTACTCTTAAGCTTCTATCCTGTGTCTTCCCTACCATGATGAACTGCAGCCTGAGCTGTGAGCTGAAACAAAACCCTTCCTTCTCTCTTAAATTGCTTTTGTCAGGTATATGCTTGTTTGTTTAGTTTGGTTTCTTTGAGATAGTGTTTCCTTGTATGGCCCTGACTGTCCTGAAACTCGAGCTATAGACCAGGCTGGCCTTGAACTCACAGAGATCTGCCTGCCTCTCTTTCCTAAATGCTGGGATTAAAGGCGTGCATCCTTTGCCAGGTTTTGTTGGAATATTTAATCACAGCAGTGGGAGTCCAAACCTAGACATGAGCTAAAGCCTGGGTTGGGTGGTTGGGTGGCTGGGTGGCTAGAGGTGCGGAGGGCAGGACTCGGGGAAAGCCTCACTTTGTGGTTCTGCTTCCCACTGCCCTGAAGGTAGAGAACATCATCGCTTTGCAGAAGAGTCAGGACGTGATGGAAATGAAAGAAGAAAAGCAGACGAAGATGAACATGATGATGGTGCGGGGCCACAGGCGGGACCATGGTACTGGGGGGACTCCCAGGACAGCTGAGTGAGTTGGGAAGAGAAGGGAGCAGGGGCCAGGCCTCTTGGGCTTGAGGCTCAGTTCCACCCACCTGCCAAGAGGGAGTATGAGCACGCTATTTCCCTTCTCTGAGCCTCACTCTTCCCATCTCACAAATGGGTATGATTATGCCTATAAGCTTTGCTTGTGGGAGGACATGACCCAGTGGCTAGTCCGTTGTGAAGTCTATGCAGCTGAAAATGGCTATTATCAACCCATTTTCCCCCTCCAGAAATCCCTCTTGATGGGCAACATCAGAGGGTTCCCTAAAGTGGATTCCTCTTCCTACCTATTAGGATGAACTGAGGCCCACTCACCATGGAGACTTATACAGACTTATACATATTTGGCTTGGTGGTCCTTAAGGAGAGAAAGGGGTAGGGGCCTAACTCAGACAGCAGTGTTTGCCACGCAAGAAAGAGTCCCTGGGTTTGAACCCCAGCACACACATGAAAAGCGGGCATGCTGACACACATTTCTTTTTTTTTTCTTTTTTTTTTTTTTTAATTAAAAAACTTTTATTATTTATTTACTTATTTGCCTTGGTGTTTGCCTGGAACTGTAACTACAGACAGTTGTTAGCTGCCATGTGGGTGCTGGGAATCGAACCCGGGTCCTCTGGAAGAGCAGACGGTGCTCTTAACCACTGAGCCATCTCTCCAGCCCCCACACATTTCTAATGTCAGTGCTGAACAGACAAATACTGGTGCTCTGGCCAATCAGAGCAGTCTAACTGACCAGCTTTGGATGCCAATGAGAGCCCTTGCCTCAAAAACCAAGGTGCGTGGCTCTCGAAGAACAATATCCTCTGGCCTTTGCATACATGTGCACATGAGTGTGTGTGCATACACACACACACACACACACACACACACACACACACACACACACGGCATATACATCTGTCCATACACAATGCATAAAAACGTTTCTTCCTTTGATACTTTAACTGGCATTAATTGAATACCTACTGTATACCATATAAGTGACAAGCAGGAGACATTTGAGGAATTCAGCTAGACAGCTTTCAGTGGCCATGCCTGGTGCTTCTTTTTTTTTATTTATTTTATTTATTTTTTTTCTTTATTTTTATGTTTTTATTTATTTATTTTTTTTAAACTTTATTTATTTGCCTTGGTGTTTGCCTGGAACTGGAACTACAGACAGTTGTTAGCTGCCATGTGGGTGCTGGGAATCGAACCCGGGTCCTCTGGAAGAGCAGATGGTGCTCTTAACTGCTGAGCCATCTCTCCAGCCCGCCTGGTGCTTCTTACCTGGGTTAGTTCCATGGTTTGTCTGTCAGTCACTGGAAGGTTACCATGGGAACTATCCTTTCTGAGCTCTCCACATGGGACCTATAGATCATGATGCTGAGTGTCCAGTGGTCTTGAACTGAGGGCTTCAGATTGGTCTGGACAGAAGTTGGCTCTCCTATCTGTTCACCTGGAGAGGATGCCCAGGCCAAGAGCCTGTATGGCTTACTGTGTGAGCCTGGGAGACAGCCACAGCTGGCTCCCACTGGCTCCCATTGGCTCTCACTGGCTCCCACTGGCTCTCACTGGCTCCCACTGGCTCTCACTGGCTCCCACTGGCTCTCACTGGCTCCCACTGGCTCCCACTGGCTCCCACTGGCTCTCACTGGCTCTCACTGGCTCCCACTGGCTCTCACTGGTTCCCACTAGCTCTCACTGGCTCTCACTGGCTCTCACTGGCTCTATGCTCCACCCAGAGGCAGATTCAGGAGGAGCCACTGGATTCTCTTTTGAGCCCTGCCCGCTGGCAAGCCATGGAGATCCTGACGCAGCTGAGGTATCCATCCCTCTTCCAAGCTCCGCCCCTTCTCCCATGCCTCTGCCCACTCTGAGCCTTTCCCTCCCTCCCTGCCCAGGCCCCATGCAGCAGAGCATGTCACCTTCACACCCTTGCTTGAATCCCATCTTGTGGTCTAGCTGAGTCAGGTGCCCTCTTCCCCACCGCATTCTTGGGACTTCCTTTGCGCCACACCTTGCATCCTCTCTCCCAGTCACACCACGCCTGTGCTGAGTGTGCGGGAGAAGGTGGAGCTGGTGAGCACCTGCGCGCGGAGTGTGTTCTCGCTGCCCTCGGTGCAAGCCATGCAGGAGAAAGATGAAGCCAAGGCAGAAGTCATCCAGGTGAGCTGGGCCCTCCTGGTGGGTCTTTAGGTTGGGGACATCCCCAGAAGGAACAACTCACAGGGATGCACAGGGACTTTCTATAACTAGTCTGCCCCTCCCCTCCCCTCCACCTCATCCTGGAATGACTCACCTCACCTGGGGCAGTCTGGACAGGTGCTTGATAATTGTCCAGCTAAAGAATGAACCATCGAAGTGGTGAGCCCTGTTCCATGGCAGGGATGTAGACAGAGGCTGCAAAGTCATAGGGTTAGGGTTAGGGTTAGGGTTAGGGTTAGGGTTAGTCATAGGAAGGGGCCAGCATCAGCATCATCAGAGGGTAGGACTGAGGACTGGGCCCTATGGAGGAAGACTGGGGAACACTGGGCAGAGACCCGGAGGAACAGAACCTCAGAGGGGGTTCAGCAAGCATCATCAAGCCTCTGCAGAGTTATTCCTGGAGGTACCAGTGGAGAGCTAGGGCCAGGCGGGAGGCTGAGTGAGGGCGAGTCCAGCTGCTCAGCCACCCTTTCACTCAGCAGGTGTTCATCGTGTCCTTCGGCATCACTATGGCAGTCTGGTAGCAGTGTGGTGTGGGAGAGATGAACACTATCAAAGAATCAGTCAGACGCAGATCTCAGGGGTGATCAGTGATACAAGCATACATTATGGGGTACTGGGCTGGAGAGATGGCTCAGCGGTTAAGAGCACTGACTGCTCTTCCAGAGGACCTGAGTTCAATTCCCAGCATCCACATGGCAGCTAACAACTGTGTGTAATTCCAAGATCTGACACCCTTACACAGTTATACATGCAGGCAAAACACCAATTCACATAAAATAAAAATAAATTATGGGGTACCAATAGGAGTATGGATGAGGGACATGGCCTAGGGAGGATGGGATAAGTGAGTCCCTGAAAGAGGGTGGCTTAAAGAACCTGCTAGAAGACAAGAGGCCTTGTGACTAGAGCCTGGAGAGTGAGGCAGGCACTCTGAGAAGAGATCTTAGAATGTAGGAGTCAGACCACACAGCCAGCCAGCCCCTGGGTTCTGGATTCTCAAGTTGGTGTCCTGAGAGAGCCCAAGCCAGAATCCTTGCTGTGGAAAGGACAGGCAGCCCCTTGTAGTTACAAGCATTGCCAGCAGAGGGCAGTGGTGCCTAACAAGCGGCGCTGGGCAGGAAGGCGGAGGTAGTTGACTGTAGGGCTTGCTTAGTGGTTATGGTGTAATCCTAAGGGCCATTAGCCCCAGAGTGTCTGAAACTTGGAAGTCAGGATAATGAAAACCCAGGGGATGGGCTTGGGGAGCCAGCAAGAGAGGAGGTAAGAAAGAGAGGGTCATCCTGGAGCAGTCTGAACTCACCCTTCGGCTTCGTCTGTACTCACAAAGCATGTTCAAGACCGTAGGATGGGCAAATGATGAGGAGCTTGGGCAGGGGAGAGATGGCATCCCTAAGAGTCACCTGGGGATCTAGGTGGTTCTAGAAGTAACAGTTCAGCCTTAAGAGCCAGATGGGGCTGGCCGCTCTCCAGCCCGTCTTGGGAGAGTCAGCCTGCAGTGCTGTTGTTTCCAGTTGCATGGCCTCGGACAAGCATTCCTGGATTTGTAAAATGAGAAAAACAACTTAAAGAGAAAGCAATGAAGGATGCTCAAATGACCAGGCACTTGTCTGCTTGTGCCAGGGGGATAGGGGTCCAGGGTCACTAATCTCCAATTTGTTGCAGAGAGAAAGTAATTTGTCTAATATTGTACATTAGATGTGGTACAGAGATGAGGGTGAAAAGCAGCTTTTCTGTGTCCAAGTGATCCCTCCTTCTCGGAGACCCACCCAGGGGGTGGCTGGGACTGGCAGCTGTGTCTTTCTGTCTACAGACCCTTTACCACCAGACCTTAGACTCCCTGCAGAAACTGCTCAATGCCCTCTTTATTGAAGACCCCACCCCTGCTGGGCTGAGGAGCATCTTGGAGGTGAGGGCATGAGGGCTGGGGAGGGAGAGGGAGGCACAGAAAAATGGGTTGGTGGGAGTGGGAGATGGGCCCCCTTGATTTCAGGGTATCCTTTTGAACCAGTGATCTGCTTCCCTGTCATATTTACCTCATTTTATTGAGTTGCTTGGTTATACTGGGGATTGGACCCAAGCCCTCACACTTCCTAGGCAAACTCTGCCACCGAGCTACACCCCTAGTCTGTTTCAAAACTTTTTATTTGTAGACATTGTCTCAGTGAGTTGTCCAGTATGGCCTTGAACTTTCGACCCTCCTGTCTCGGCGTCCTGTGTAGCTGGGGTCACAGGCCTGGACCTCTTTCCTTCACCGTCTACAATGCACCTACAGCCACCCCCTGCAGCACCTGCTTCAGACTCACCCCTTTCTCTGTGTCCTCATTCCTGTCTCCTCCCTCCTATCTCTTCATTGACTCCGCCCCCTCTGCTGGTCTCAGCTCAAACCCCATCTGTCATTGAGCCACCAGAAGAGGAGGAAGACTATGGAAAACTGCCTTCTGATTTCTGGAAGATTCTTGCTGATTATTGTCTTACCCACTGGACAGCAGAGTCTGGCATCAATGGTAACAGAGTCTCTCCCTTGTCTCCACAGCCCCTGGGGCCCTGGATGAACTCTGGGAAGGCTCATGAACGAGCACGGGCTGTGAACAGCAACGTCTCTGTGTTGAATCACACGCTTATAGCCCTGCCTTTCTCTGTGAGTGTTCTCAGAGGGGTGGGCACTCTGGTAACTGCTCAGCTGACCCACTGTCAGGGTAGACCAGATGGTCTGTTTTCCCTGTGCTGTATAGCTACAGACACCCTCCCTGTGGTTATGACACTAACAGATGTCCCCGGGGTTCCCAGCGCTGGGTCTGCTGCTGGGGAGGCTCCTTCTTCGTATCGGGGATCCTGATGAAGAAATCGGCCGGGAGGCTCTGGACGGCATTGCCATCCTCTACACTATCCTGGATCTCCAGAAACGTATGCCCTAAGTCAGATCTCTAGCAGCTGCCCAGCTTGGGGGGGGGAGCATGGTGGTACAGTTGGGTAGCTGGAAGCAGGCAGCTAGGGACAGGTGGGGATTGGAGCAAATTTATCTTTTTTTTTTTTTAAACTTTATTTATTTATTTGCCTTGGTGTTTGCCTGGAACTGGAACTACAGACAGTTGTTAGCTGCCACGTGGGTGCTGGGAATCGAACCCGGGTCCTCTGGAAGAGCAGACGGTGCTCTTAACCGCTGAGCCATCTCTCCAGCCCCGGAGCCAATCTATCTTGATGGAATTGACCCCTCATTAGCCAAGCTTTTTCATATTGTTCCAACCTTAATTTCTCCTTCCCATGGGTCCTCCATTAGAATCTGGAGCCTGTGAGGAAATGCTCTGAGATGAGGCTTCAGGGAGCCCTCAAGATGGCACAAGCCTACTGCTCCCAGGGCTACCCAGTGTCAGCTGCCTCCTGCCTCTGCCTTTCTTTCTCTCTGGTCCTGATCCTATCTCAACCAGGAAGCTTGGGCTGGTCACTTAGACTCCCCTGACGGTGGCGGCAGAGTAGCCTGCATATCAGACCCGGTCGGCTGTGGCCCTTGACTTTCCCAGCTAGGTGACCTCAGGCAAACATGTGCCTTGCCTCCATTTTCTCATCTGTACAGGGTTACAGTAAAGTGCAATTCATAGATTTTTTTGGGGGGGAAATATTAAATGCTATTCTTCATAAGAGTGCATGGGAAGAGATCATCTCAGGGCCCCATGTCATAGACACTTGGTACATAGAGCTTTTTTTCCCCTCATACCTCACCCCTGCCCTTTCTGGCATCTGTCTGGGGTCTCTGCTCTTTCTCATTTTTAGCATTTGGGGCAATGTTTCCTGAGAGATTTCTGCACTGTCCTAGGACCATTCATGACCCATGAAAGGTAGTCTACGATATTGATCAGCCCTAGGACGGGGATAGTAATAGACCAAAGCGAGCCTCTCAGAAGTGGCTGGAAATGTAGGACACCCAGTTTAATATAATTGCAGATAAACAATCATTTTTAAGGTACTTGAGTATGATATGTCCTGCTGAAATTCAGGTTGAGCTGAGTGTCCTGTGTTCTTTGGGACAGTCCCAGGTCACAGTCACTCTGGAGGAGGAGGAGGAGGATATTAGCTTGGGTTGGCGCTCTATAGAAAGAGCAAGGCCAGACCCAGACCAGAGCTGGCTCTGCCTGGCCACAGAGCATCAGTTTCTTCTGCTGGCACAGCATGGTCTGTGCACTCGATGCCTCAGTGACCCTTTCTTGTGCCCAGGCTTTGTGTAGCTTGAGTGGATCCAGGAAGGACCCAGGCCTGGCTCTGATGAGGTCATAGTCCTAGAGGCCCTCTGCGCCAGGTACAGCTTTAGCACTGGGGACACAGCCTTGAAAAGAGATTCATTAGCATGTCTCCCTTTGGTATACCTTCTCGGACAGATAATAGACAAAATTAAGCAAGTAAAACATAGAGTGAGTCAGATACAAAACACTGAGAGAGCAAAAGCAGCAGAGACTAGAGAGGTTAGTGTTCTCTAACGGTGTTTCCGGTGCTGGGCCTGTTGGTACATACTGACAATCCCAGCACCGGATGGGAAGGTTGAGGCCATCCTGGACCCTGCCCCTAAAACAGACTAGATATGGCAGTGTACACCTGTAATCTCAGCACTCGGGGGATGGAAGTGCACATGTGTGTGTGTGTGTGTGTGTGTGTGTGTGTGTGTGTGTGTGCGCGCGCGCACGCGCACTCCAAGTCATCCTCAGCCACATAGAGACTTGGAGGCCAGCTTGGATTATGTGAGCCCCTGTGTCTCAACAAAATCAAGCAAAAGGAACAATAAACCAACCAAATAAAAATGACACCCAAACTTAGAAACAGCTTAAACCAAAAAAAAAAAAAAAAAAAAAAAAAAAAAGGATTGCAAAGCTATGGGTGCTCAGTTGTTCGAGTGCTTGTCTAGCATGTGTCAGGCTCTGGACTGCACCCCAGAACTGAAAATGGGGTGAGGCAGATGTGGGAAATGCACACCTTAAATCCCCATACTCTGGAGGCAGAGGCAAGTGGATTTCTGTGAGTTGGAGGCTAGCCTGGTCTACACAGTGTACTCCAGGCAGTCAGGGCTACATGGTGAGACCCTACTTTACAAACTAAAATTCAAATTATTTTTTTAAAAAAAAAAGGAAGGGGAGAAAGGAAAGCTGCTGGCTACTGGAATAGCAAAATAACGAAACGAAACAGATAATGCCTTGGGCTGCAGCAGCAGGGGCTCCTGGATGCTGCTAGTGGGAACAGACTGAGAAACAGTCTAGTATGTCTCAGAAAGGTGAGCCTATGCCTACACTGAGTCAGAGATTTCTCCTGGCATATCCCTGGCAGAAGTATCAATATATTCACTAGGAGACGGGCTATGTGTTCAGGGCATCACTGCAGGAGGAAGCAGCCTGGAGGCGCATGCCAAATGCACATGCCAGGCCCTCCTAGCATGGAAAATTGTACCGCACTGAGAATGAATGAGAGTGCATGTCAGATGCTGCAGGGTAAAACCAGAAGTGAGGAGAATGTTACATGAGTCCATTTATTAGAGGTTCAAAATCAAGGACTTAGGGGTTCCGAAACCAGAACAGTGGTTGCCCTGGTGCTGAGCGGCGTGGGGTAGGGGTTTCTGGGGTGCTGGTTGTGTTGTTTCTTGCTCGGGTACCAGCTGCCTTCACATGCTGGCTATGTGAAAATGGACTGTGCAGATGATGTGGGCCTATCGGGCGGTTCAGAGCAATGGTCCGGTCAGGGTGCCTCAGAAGGTGTCTTCTCCTTAGGAACCAAGGACAAGGAAGAGACCAACAGGAAGGAACTGTATGAGAACAACAAGCACTTCCTAGGGCCTTACAACCCTGTCAGCCCTTGCCAGAACATTCTGCGTGTCATTGCGGTGACTACCAGTGGTCCAGGCTCCGGGGCCGGGCCGGGAGGGAAAGTGGGGGACAGACACCGGAAGCCTTTCCCAGCTGCACAGCCTGGGTCCTCCTGTCTCCTCATGCTCTAACCGAGAGGTTCTCAGTCTGTGCATCGTGACCCACATATCAGATATCCCACATATCCGACACTTACATTATAATTCACAGCAGCAAAATTACAGTTATGAAGCAGCGATGAAATCATTCTATGGCTGGAGGTCACCACAGCATAAGCAGATGTGTTAAAGGGTCAAAACATTAGGGAGGTTGAGAACCATTGTTGTAGCCCATGACTTCCTTCTCCTGGGTCCATGCCAGCCAATCCTGGGTGCTGTATCATGCCTGCTTGTATCCCCCCCTCCAGGCTCATGTAATGTTCCTCCCTCGGTCTCCCAAGCATATTGGTGCCTGGCATCCCTCTGAGCTCCTTTCCAATGAGTCTGACATTCTGGCATTAGAGAATGTGTGTGGGATTAGAGAATGGTGGGTGGAATCTATGCTTCTCTGTGTCTCAGGGGATCCGCCCTACTCAGCAGTGTCAAGACCTCTCTACCTATATTTCAGGAATTTGGAGACTTCCTGGGGCCCCAGCAGGTAAAGGACCTTCTGCTAGCAGCTTTGGAAGGCCTGAAGGATGTCTCAGAGGCTCAGGGGAAGGACACTGGAGAGATGATGCAGCTAGCTTCGGAGGTCATGCTCAGTTCAGTGCTGGAGTGGTACCGCCACAGGGCGCTGGAGGTGGTAAGGCCTCTTGGAGGCAGAGGCCGGGATATCAGGCCTGGGGGGAATCCCACAACCCCAGGATCCTGTTTCTCCTGGGATAGCCTGCCTGCTTGTGGACAGGGTTGGAGCTGAGCACTGGGCTAGGAAGGAGTATGCACCACCCCTGAAAGAAACGAGATGGCTTGATAGGATGGGGGAGGTCATTAACAGGGTTTATCTCACTCCCGGGGAGCAGCAGGCCCCTGAACCTCTTCCTACCTCCCTCCTGTACTGTGCCCCCTCCCGTCCCCTCTTGCTGCCCTTCCCTACCCACCCATGCTCCTTACGTCCCTCTCTGCTTCTCCAATGGGCCTTCCTCCTATTGCCCATGGCGACCTCCAGATCCCAGAAATCATGCAGGGAATCTACATGCAACTGAGCCACATCCAGGAGCCACGGGCACGTGAGGTGGCCCTGCTGCCCATCTCCTTCCTGGCCAGCTCCTTCATGACCGAGGTTGTGGTGGCCCTGCTCATGTGCCCCCTCCCACTGGACAGGTACTGAGCAAGGAGGTTTCCATCCTCTATACCTCAAAGGGTTCAGGCAGCCCTGTCCCGGGCTGAGACGTTCTTCCTGTCCAGAGAAGCCCTGCCCTCCCCTGCTGCCACCCAGTCTGTGGTAGTTACAGCCAGTAAGCCCTTCCTACACACTGCTGGATCTGAAAATCCAGAGTCTCTCCTTCCCAACTCAACCTTCTTCTACACGTGTTGACGTGAGGCTCAAGAGATATTTCTTGGCCTCCATACCCACTGAGGCAATGTTAGTGTGTGGGTCTGTGCTCAGATCTAATTGATTCCTAAGCCTGGAGTCTTTTCTTTAATGGTAGCTGCTGGTCTCTAGGAGTTCATATGTCTTCTCTGGTCTTCAGCTTTTCCCACAGGAAAAACTGCTCCACAGTGTGAGTGAGCTCAAGGCAGCTCCCTGCTCGCTGCCTCCATGGAGGTCCTCCTTTGGGCTGCAGAGGAGCCCAGCCAGATGGTGACAAGTCTTGCTTCTTTTAGCCCAATCGTCCCTTCCTTAAATAAATGAAACAGAAGGGACTACATAAGATGGTTGTTTCTGAGTGAATGCAGAAGCCTGTGCGGGCCTGTGCTAGAGGGTATGTGCTAACAGGGACAGATCAGTCACAGAGTCAAGATCAGCAGGGACCCTGAGGGCCAGCTAGACTGCCTAAGAAGCTAGCTATTACTGCACTGCCCATCAGGAGGAGCGCTCCTCTCTCTCTCTCTCTCTCTCTCTCTCTCTCTCTCTCTCTCTCTCTCTCATGCACGCACGCACGCACGCACGCACGCACGCACGCACGCACATGGTGGGGGGAGACAGAGAGAAGAAAGAGAGGGTGGGTTGTTCATAATATATCCCAGGCTGACCACAAACTCATGGCAATCCTCCTGTCTCCTACTTTCAGGTACTGGGATTACATTAGGGCCTTCTTTTTGCAGTGCTGGGTATCAAACTCAGGGCTATGCTATGTAAGTGCCCTATCACTGAGCTACAGCCCTGAGGGCCTTATTTTATAGTCCAGTAACAGTCACTAGATTATGAGGGCTGCCCTGGACTTGATGGCCTAAGAGTGAGGGCCTCTTACTATTTATTCCCTATATGCTTCCCCAGTAAAACTTGGCTATGAGAGTAGGGGATCCAGGGGACTTGGAGGGACCAGAATCTCTTACATGAGCCTTGTCTTCTGCATCTCTCCAGGGACTGGTCCAGCTACAAGGGTCACGGTCTCTGGGAAGCTTCATACCCTAGCTGTCCCATTGGTTCTTAGAGTCAGTTGGTAGTTCCTCCTAATCCAGATGTTATGTACCAAGCAGCCATAAATATGACCATTTTTACCATAAGTAACGTTGCCTAGCAACATAGTTGAAATACTGTCTTATTGAGTTTCCAGGGGAACAGAGCTGGGAAATGAGTGGAAGGTTCAGATGATCCTGCATTCAGGCAGAAGGGTTTCATTAACCCTTTAGCTCACCATCAGCTGCCCATAGCGGGAGTATCTGCTTGTGCTGCTGTCCTGCTTGGGGGCTTCCTGCAAAGGGCCCGGAGCTGTGCTTCCTGGAAGTCTCTGATAAGGGCTCTGTGACCTCCAATCCTGCTCCCAGGAGGCAGCTTCAGAGCCAGTGAATTTGGTCATATCTTGCCTCTGCAGCTCGTTAGCGGCAGCATCTTGGACTGATAGTTTTACCTCCCTGAGCCTCTATTCTACTTCTGTGAAATGCGAATGATGTCCTCTTGTGAGGGTGAGAAGTCAGCGATTTTCCAAGTGTCTGTGTCTGTATCCTCAGATTCGCTTAGTACAGGATGCTTGCTCTAATGAATGCTTGCTGAGTAATACATGAGAATAAATAGTTGGTCTGAGACCTGGAAATGAGGTTCTCAATCACAGTCAGCCCCCTGCCTCATGGAGAATGTTTTCAGGACCATTCCTTCTGGGCATGCTCATGGATACCATTTCATAGGCACCACACCCCAGCCCTGGAACTATTTAGCATTAGATGGCCCCGCCTTAGGCACCACTATGCTCCTTTCTCCTTAGCAACGGGGCAGAGATGTGGAGGCAGTTGATACTTCGAAAACCCAGCTGCGATGTCCGAGACCTGCTGGATCTGCTCCTGACTAGCCTGAAAGAGAAGCCTGTTACCAAGAAAGGCCGGGCCTCCATTGTGCCCCTGGCGGTGAGGACCAGCAGGCTTTTGCTTTCCATCCCATTCGGTACACCTGCTTGTAAGGCCCCACCTGTCAGAGGAAGTGTTTTCTTTCCTTCTTTCTTTCTTTCTTTCTTTCTTTTTTGTTATTATGAATAAAGAAGTCACATTTTCTATCCCTGTATATCCTTAATCAAGGTCCCTTCCCCCTCCCACCAGATCAGGTCATTCTTTCTTTTCCACATCTCCCCATCCCCCTCCTGGGCAGGCGATCCCAAGGTCCCAAAGTCCCAAGGTCCCAATATTGCTTACTTCAGCCTCTACTTCAGGCAAATCCACTTTTCTCCCCACAACATCAAGACTGTGACAGGTGTTCCTCTAGGGGGAGTGGGATCCAAGGGGTCAGTCCAAGGTGTTTCAGATCCCAAGCTTTTCAGTGGTTGTGGTTTGCAGCTTGGGCATGCTTTGCTTTTTTTCTTTTTTGTTTAGAATTCACTAATGAGTGAGTACATCCCCTGCTTATCTTTCTGGGTTTGTGATACCTCGCTCAGGAGGATATTCTCCAAATCCATCCATTTGCCTGCAAATTTTAGGATATCATTTTTTCTTACTGCTGAGTAGTACCCCATTGTTCTTAATGAGGAAGTGTTTTTGAAGCTGGACTAAACCAGTCCTGATCTCTCAGAGCAACAAGCTAGGCTTAGTCAGCAATGCTGGGAGGATGGACTGGGTCAAGCCACTGGCCTCCCCTCTCTCCCTAGGCAGCCAGTGGCCTGTGTGAACTCCTGTCTGTCAACAGCTGTGTGGGCCGTGTGAGGCGCATCTACCCTCAGCTGCTCCTGGCCCTGCTCATTCAGGTCCATTATCACATTGGCCTCAGCCTGCCCAGCCGTATCGCCCCTCAAAAGGATGTCAAGAATGACACACAGCCTCCTATCTTCGTACCTGTACGGTAGGCCCATCATCTCTGCAGTGGAGAGGGCTACCTACTGAGCAAGGGCCCCTCAGACATCTTATTCATGGACATTAATTCTAGAACTAGAAGAGGAAATTGAGATACCTTTGATTTTGGAAACAGGATCTCATGTAGTACAGGCTGGCCCCAACCTTGCTGTGAGGCTGAGGATGATCGTGATCTTCTGGTCCTTCTGTTCCTATCTCCCTAGTCACTGGGGTTATAGGCATGCTCCACCCTGCCCAGTTTATTTGGTTCTTGGATTAAACCTATGGCTTTTTTCTTTTCCATGCTGGACAAGCATTCTCTACACACTGGAACACAGTGTTATTGGAGTAACACTTCTGTTCCATGTCTGGTTCTGAATTTCTTCTCTGCATTCCACCACTGTGCTCTCAATACATGACGGTGTGAAGGGATCAGCTGTCTGAGGCTCTTTATCCCCTGCCACCCAGAAGCTTGCTCATACTAGATATGTATCATAGACCCATCAGTGTTCTTCCTTATTAATTGGAAATATAATATATGCACACAGGAGACATTAAAATCAACTCTATTTTTCCTGCTCATACCCCAAATACCTTCCTAGAAGAAAGAAAGGTTTTTTTTTTTTCATTCCCTTTCAGAGGTGGTTAGTGTAGATGAGCACATGGGCTTATATTCTGTTTTTACAGATGCGAGCCTGTGACCAGGTACACATTTTGCTCTTATCATATGGAGTCTTGGAGGCCTTCATAATACATTCATTATCTTTGATGGCTGCAGGGCACCCTTCCACACAGAAGTCTAATCATCACAGCGGATGCAGCTCTCCTCCTGTTCAGATGCTTCTTTGCCCTTTGCAGACGACACTGCTGTGGCCTTGTGTAGATGCATGCATGTCATTTTACATGTAGAATGGACTCCGGAAGGGAGGGTGGGGCATCGCTGGGCTTCTGCTTGGGTATACTAAAATGGTGTAGGAATGCATGATGGAAAAAGTCCTTGACCACTGAGTGATGGAAATTTAAATGAAGGGCCAGTGAGGTGCCTCAGCAGGTGGAGTGGCTTGCTGTCGGCCTGAACTCCATCCTCATGACCCACATGGTGCAGGAGAGAACTGATTCTTCTATGCACGTGCTCGCGTGTATACACACACACATACACGCACACACATTAGCTAAAATGTATCGATTCCGCAACTGTTTCATTTGCCAGTGTGCACAGAGCAAACTGTCACCAGTGGTTGTGGCCTGTGCCAGTGCCTACATCCTCATATCTACTCTAGGGTAATGTGTATGCAGAACATTTTAATCTTTGCAAATCTGAGTTGCAAAAAATGGAATTTCGCCCCCCTTCTCCTTCTTTCTAGATAAGGTCTTTAAAGGGAATCATGAATTCTCCTGCCTCAAGATGGCAGGATTCTATCACCACACTTGGTGTGCTCTGTGTGTGTGTGTGTGTGTGTGTGTGTGTGTGTGTGTGTGTGTGCACGTGTGTTCTGAAGTCTTAGTTTTCATTTCTCTCATTTGAATGAAGCCAGGATTTAAATGGCATTTGTGTTCCTGTTTATGTAGCAGATTGCCTTTACTCTTTGCCCATTCATATAGGGATATTGGTGATTTTTTCTTAGCTATTTTAAAAATTAATTGTTTTATTTTCATATTCCTTATTCATTTGTAAGAATTCATCATATTAAGGAAATTAACTCTATCATTTATATTAAATTTGGTCACTTAACCTGAGATCGTTTTATGGGTTTTTTTCTGTCATCCAGAAGTTAAATATTTACATGATGTGTTCATCAGTTTCCATTTCTCACCCTTTTGTGCTTTGCACTTACAGAAGGGCAAAGGACAGATTGTGTGGCTGGAGGCCTTTGATGTGGAACCATCTTTCACTAATGCTCTGTTTTTTGGAGGGAGGAACTAACCTTTTGGCTGCCCTCCCCCAAGAGATGGGTGGCTGGTTCTGCCTAATGGTTGTGAGAACTAACAGCCTCATACCCCACTAAAGAGACACCTGCCATCTTTATGCCCCCTTACATCTCTCCCTGCGCTTTCTGTGGCTGTTAGGTTCCTGGGAAAGGCAAGAGAAAAAGGGGTGCTGGGGCCACAGTAGGAGGAACACGGATGGAGGCGTCCTTTCCTGGAAGCGAGGGGGGTGGCCTCCAAGAGAGAGGATTCAATGTAGCTAAGACCACAGGACCACTGGAAGGCAGCCAGAGTACCTACCCTGCCCATAATCATGGTTAAGCTGCACCCTACCTACAGCACAGTGACAGCTTATGTTATCCATAGCACAGAATAGCCCACCATGCTGTAGTTTGAAATTTCTGACCTTGCCTAGTCCCCAGATCTGGACCAGCAGTTCCAAATAATCACACAAACTCTTATATTAATTGCAAACTGTTTGGCCTATGGCTCAGGCATATCACTTGCTAACTCTTACTCTTAAACTAACCCATGATTAGCCAAGTAGCTTAGTACCTTTTCTCAGAGCCTTACTGTGTTGTTTAGGCTAGCCTTGAACTCACTCTGTAACTCAGGCTGGCCTTAAGCCTTAAACCTGACATCCTCCTGCTTCATATCTTAGTACCTACCACTAGGCATGTTTTGTATTTTTTCTTTCCATTTTTGTGTGTGCATGAGATGTGCTTATGTGTGTGTGTGTGTGTGTGTGTGTGTGTGTGTGTGTGTGTCTGCATGTGCATGAGCAGGTGTGTGGGCATGCATGCACATGTGGCCTGAGGCTGATATCAGGAATCATTTTCAATCATTCTTCTGCCTTATTCCTAGAGGCAAAGTCTCTCAATCAAACCCAGGGCTCATCTAGTCTCACTAGCTGGCTCGCTCTGGGGGATCTCCCTCCTCCACCTTCTGAGACTGAATTACACACAGGCTGCCATGCCCATGCAGCGTTTACCTGAGTTCTTGGGGTTTGAACACCAGTCTCAAAGGTTGTATGGCACGTGCTTACCTGCTCAGCCTTGTCTTGTCTTTTGAACACAGGAGTAACCATTAGGGGCCAATACAAAGGCTGGCTGATTCTGGAAGTCCTGCCCTGGGAGCTCTGGTTTCCACACTGAAGGGCTATTTCTTAAACAAATTCATACATTAAAAAAAACAGTGGCCAGTTTCAGGGATTGACTGAAAAATGTTGTGTTTTTGTCTTTATTTTTGGTGCTGGGTATTTGAACCCCAGGCCTTGTATACCCAAAAGCATTTGATCACATGCCTTTTTTGACACAGGATCTGGCTTTATTGCTCTGATTTGGGTTGGAATTGTGGCTGTCTTCCATTATGTCTGGCTTAAAATTTGTCTTGAATCCTGAGAATTAACAGCCCCCAGTACCACGGGAATTACATCTACAAGGCTACTATGAACTCTTCAAGTAAATGTCTAGGTTTCTAGGAAAAAATTCCATATATTATCTCATTTTAACAGTTTCTAGTCACAGTTTTGAGCCTCTGATGCTTTGGCCAATGACAGGTTGAATCTATTGGTGTTTTTACTCTAGAGGTGGTAGGACCTGAGAGAATGCAGCTGATAATTGAGGAGGAGCAAAGTCTCATGCAACAGCTAACTTTATTCAGAGCTCCAGACAGTTTATACTCGGAGGGTTAAGATCATGATAAAGTTCTCAGGATTTCAAGCTGGGTACAATCACAAAGATAAACTACATGTGGAAAAACCAGGTTTTTCCGTAGAGATATAGAAAGGATCATTTAAACATTTACTTGAGTTACAACAGTATCTAAAGCAAACTCACTCCTACCCACTACACCTAAGAGGAGCATGAAACACATTCCATAAACAATTCTGTGTCTTGAAGAGACTGCCGTCCTTAGACTCCTGGTTTTTAACAAGTACTCAGAACTCTCTCTCACACAGCTCCATTCTTGGACTGTGTTCTGACATTGGTGGTTCCCCAATACTGTAGAAGAGCCCAGAGTGTACCAGGCAGCACTGATAAGTACACACCATGATGCTCACACATGGCCCCCAGCTCTGGAGGTCTTCCTCAGAATGCATCCCATCAGTATATGGCCCGTGACTTCCAACCTAAAGTGACAATATGCTGAGCTCTATAGACATCCAGTTGGTTAATAGGTGGCAGCACCTTCCAGGCTCCCTGAGTTCACCTGGGACCTCTGAGTTCTGCTCAGTTCCCTGGGTGTGACAGCTCCCCAGGACCCTCTACTAGGCATACAGATGGGAGACCTTCATGAAGGGTCCTGAGGCAAAAAGGGACTCAGGCATTCACAGAAGACTGAGTGTCCAGGAGAGCAGAGGGGACTGTCCCACGTGCTGCCAAGACAGCCATGGCTTGATGGGGGTGGAGGGGAAGAGATAAGCCAGGAAAGGAAGCTGGGCCAGCCAAGTTCCTCAGTAACCATGAGAAAGGGAGGTGAACTGGGACTCCGATTCTGTGTCCTCTCATGTTCTGAAAGCAGTGTGTTACTTATGAAGAGTCACCTTCTGTGGATCTGATGCACCCTGCTAACTGTAGTAGAGAGGAAGCTGGGTGGGGGTGGACAGTAGCCTTGGCAAGAGGGACAGAGTAGAAGGTGCATAGTGCACAGGAGACTTTACCCCTTTGTCTTGGCAGCTGGATGGTGAAGGTCGTGAAAACCCTGCTGTTGAAGATGGGCTGTTCTTATGAGTCTATGTTTCTGGAGGAGAAGGGTGGCTGGGAGTTCATGGGCCAGGCAGAAAACCACTACCGGGGAGTGTCCCTGCTGGCAAGGTGAGGTTCAGTACCAGTACCCTACTGCAGTGGGGTAGGGTGGGACAGGGTGTCTTGAAAAAACAGAGAGGGGGGAGGGAGGGAGGGAGGGAGAGAAGCATAGGCTACCATTATGGAAGCTGGTGGCAGGCCAGGGATTACTGTGTATATTTTGCACAGGAACACGTCGGGGCCATTTATCCATGGCCACACTGCTAGGATGTGGTAGGGTGATTTGCCTTCAGCCCTCGGCCAAGTCTCCTTCCCACCCCAGGCCTCATTTCCCCACCTGTATAAGGAAGCAGCTAAGTACAACTGACTCTGAGTTATCAGCCAGCTGGAAAGGCCAGGGTCACAGGAACTGAGGTGGCACTGGCTGCTTAGGGTTTGTAGTGTCAGTGTTAGCCCCGCTCAGGAGCCCCTGTGGGCCTGGGGCCCTGAGAATCTGCTCTCCCTAGGGCCATGGTACACTACTCCTGCCAGGAGCTGTGTCGAATCCTCTACTTGCTCATCCCGCTTTTGGAGAGAGGCGACGAGAAACACAAAATCACAGCCACCGCCTTCTTTGTGGAGGTACTTCCTGGGCCCTGGGGACCTGGTCATCTCTCCTGGGGAACAGCATACAGCCTTCAAAGCCTTCCCAGGACCCACATTTCTCTCCAGTATGAAGGCTCTCTCTCCTGTGTCTCCTCCTCTGCACCCCTGTACCCCACTCTTCCAGACTCTCCAAAAGCTCCAGATACCCATTAGTCTTTGCTGGGCACCACCATGAATCAGGGCACCAGAGATGCAAATGTGACCTTGGCTCCACCCTGGCCTTGAGTTCTGTGTGGCAGGAAAAACAGAAAACATCCCGGCTATAATGTGGGGTGCCATCATGTGACTTGCATTGAGTTGGGGGCAGTCACAGGAGAGCTGGAGACTGGAGGGAGGGGCCTGAGGGAGTTTGCTAGAGGAAGTGGCACCATCAGAGTAAGTGTGACAGAAGTGCCAGGCAGGTTCAGGAGACATGTCAGTAGTCGGGAGGGCCAGCTGCAGAGGCTGAGGCATCCTCACAGCATGGCTGATGTTTATTGAGAACTCACTGTCCTCAGATAGCTCTCTCTAACTGACTCATTTCATCCTTCCTCAAATTCCATAACTTGGATACTAGCTCATGGCTATCTCAGAGAAGGCAGATACAGTCTCTTTCCCAAGGCCCAAATGGCAGGCAGATCCAGGATTCAAATTCACCTTTGGCCCTAACTCCTCTGTGGCCCTCGCTCTTCTTTAGTTCATTGTGGGGGAATCTCCACAATATACAAGGCACAAGGCCATTTGAAGGCTCAGTGGTACTGAGTTTCGTCCTGTGCTTGTGATCACAACTATTAGCTCCAGGACCTTTCTACCTTCCCCACCAGAAGACCCTCCACCCACCATCATAAAACATGGGCCATCTGACCCTCCCCAGCACAGGGACCTTCTGTCTGCAAATGGCCCTGTCTGCAGCATCTTATCTAAGCCTGAGAGTGGGCTTTTGTACCCTGTGATTTTATAGCATCTCCAAGCTTATCCAGGCTGTAAGCACCACCAGGTGTCCTGCAGAGAGGCTGTGAACACCCCCACTTTGTGTGTATACCCCATTTAGTTCCACCTCTATCTATGGAGTGACATTATAGGACCTGCTGTGGTCCCTGCTGCTTGTCTGACAATTGCCCCCTGAATAGGGAGCTCCAGAGTGTAGAGCGGGACTGGCTTATGGCCTACCTAGGTGGTAAGGTTAGAAAGGCTTCCTGGAGGAGGTGACATTTAAGCTGGACCACAACAGGTGAGTACAGTTTGCCAAAAGAGCATTTGTCTTGAAACACATTTCTTAAAACATTTCTGACTCTCCAGACCTAGATCAGGAAGCAGGGACTGTGTTTATATCATAGTATCAGGCCCAACCCTGGAAAGTCCTTACAGTGAGGACTGGGTGTTGAGCAAGTGCCTAGCTCTGCAGCACCAGCAGAGCCTGTCACCTCCAAGGAAAACAGACTGATCTTCGGCTCAGGGTTTCTGGGTTTCACTCCCAGCTTGGTCCAATTCTTCTGGCCTCTGTGACCTGGTTAGATATCTTTTTGTAGCCTGTTACATGTCAAACACTGCCCATCTCATCCTTGTGACATTCCAAAATCTATAGTTGCACAGAAGGGATTGTGTTGTTCAGAGACAGGCTAGGTCAGAGGTCACTCAGCTCTGAGTCCGGAGGTCCCATCCAGGTCTTCCTCACTCACTCCTCCATCCTGCTGGTTCTTTGAGCTCGCTCATGGCTGCCAGCAGGTTCTTAGGGGACAGGATGGAGTCCAGACCTTGCCAGACCTGGAGCCCTGAGCAGCATCCTTGTTTCCAGGGCACGGGGGGCCAAGGCCAGGCTTTTCTCTCCTCCCTGGGAGAGAAGCCTGCATCTCAGTGGACCCAATACTTTGTGTTCTATGAACTCAGATGTCACTACTAGACACCCAGAATCCCCTCTCCATGATCATTTATGTATCTGTTTCTCCTGATGGCAGTTCTTTCCAGACTCATCAGCAAGTCTATGGTGTCTCATGCCTGTAATCCCAGCCCTTGGAAGGCTGAGGCAAGAATATTACTTCAAGTTCAAGGCTAGCTTTGGGGTTCATAGTGAGTTCTAGTCCAGTACAGGATACAGAATGCGACCTTGGCTCAAAAACTTAATTAACTGAATGATCAATGCTACACAGGAGATGTGGCTCAGTAGGAGAGGGCTTGCCTGGCACATGTGAGGCCTTGGGTCTGATTTCCAGTACTGCAAATAAAAGAGAAAGGAGCCATTATCTCCCGTGTCTCAAGCGCGGCCCACAGGCTGGGGTGGCAGCAGTAGTGTGATCCTCCCTTCTGTCTCTGGTTAACTGGCGATCCTCTCCACCAGCTCCTCCTCCTGGTACTCCCCATCTCATAGGCCGGCTCTCCCCCCCCCCTCCGTGGCAGCCAAGGTGATGGAATGAGAACCAATGCCTATTGGCTGCTGAAGGGAGGGAGGGAGGGTATGAGCCAGAAGAGGGAGATTGGGGGGTGGTGTTCACTGATGATGGCGCCAATCTTGCACTGGGAACCAGAAGAGGAGCAGTCCTCAGAATGGAAGGACTTGATTCTTGTAGTAAACACACAGTCCACTCTAATTCTTGATGGGTGATGCCTCAAAAAGAGTTGGCTGAGGCTTTGTCCTAGGAAGGCTACAGATAGATAGAGCATTGAGGTTTCTAATTGCTGCCTCAGGAGGATGCTCGGAGTTCCTGGGACTCAGGGAAGAGTTCTCAGCCTGGGGCTGAGTTTTGGAAGGAGCTATGCAAGGTCTGGGAAATAAGAGTGCAAGCAGCTGCCTTAGCAGAAGTGCATCCTGCTAGATCAGAAGGGACAAGCTGGCTTGGTCATTTGAGGAATGTCAGAAGATGGCTGGCTAGTGTAGGAATGTGAGCGTCAGGGTAAACAAAGAATGGAAGAGGCCAGAGAGGCAGTCAGGAGCCAGGCAATGCAAAAACATGACAGAGAGAGAGAGAGAGGGGAGAGAGAGAACACTTTAGCATTCCCCTTAGTCTCTGATGACTATCAGGTGGAAAGCACTAGCAACTTTTCCAAGTGTACAGCTCCAGGTGGAGACAGACCCTGGGGGTCCCGGGGACACAGTGGCCCAGGTACCCCTTGGAGACAGACCCTGGGGGTCCCAGGGACACAGTGGCCCAGGTACCCTTGACTCAGGAGTCAGTGCTGTTTGCTCTCTCAGCTGTTTCGCATGGAGCAGGTGCGTCGCATCCCCGAGGAGTACTCCCTGGGGCGGATGGTGGAAGGCCTGAGCCACCGTGACCCCATCATGAAGGTGCTGTCCATCCGGGGTCTGGTCATCCTGGCCCGAAGGGCTGAGAAGGTGAGTGGAAGGTTGAGGGAAGCCCAGCTCTGCCAGGTCCTGGGCTGGAGGGAGGTAGGGCTCAGCTGTCAGTCTGGAGGGAGGTAGGGCTCAGCTGTCAGTCTGGAGGGAGGTAGGGCTCAGCTGTCAGTCTGGAGGGAGGTAGGGCTCAGCTGTCAGTCTGTCAGATGCCAGTCTGGAATCAGGGCCTATGTCTGCCTACCCTCAATGGCCCCATCTATAAAATGGATATGCCAACACAATTCCTATGTACGATATTCTTTTTTTTCCAATAAAAATATTTTGTTTATTTTTAATTACACATCTAAAATTTACACAAAACAAAAAAATCATTTTAGTTGGAAAAAAATCAAATTCTTTTCCATGTTAAACAACCTAAACAAAATACAAATAGAAGTGTCAGTGGAAAAAAATATAAGAGAAGCATTTCAAGACACTGCTACATGCCATATAAGCACAGCAAACAAAGCCAAAATAGGCACATGGAATGTCAGCCAACTCAGAGCTGGGAAGCATCTTCTGAGCAAAGAAAATAGTGCTTCACAACAATGTGAAAGCAATGATCAAAAAATATCCATCTGAGGAAAAGTTAGAATCCAAAATTTAGGAGCACCAAACACTTAACCAAAAAAATGGTCAAATGATCCTAAGAGCATCACACACAATACAAATAGTCCATAAGTTCAGTTTTCGATATTCTTTTTCAACATTTCCTGATCCAGATTTTGCACAATGTCCCTATTGGCAATGTGTAGAAGGGAAGGAATGGCAATAATTATACCTATCTTTTTTTTTTTTTTAACATTTATTTATTATGTATATAGGGTTCTGCCTGCATGTGTCCCTGCAGGCCAGAAGAGGGCGCCAGATAGATGGTTGTGAGCCACCATGTGGTTGCTGGGAATTGAACTCAGGACCCCTGGAAGAACAATCAGTGCTCTTAATCTCTGAGTCATCTCTCCAGCCCCAATTATTCCTATCTTATGGGTCAGGAAACTTAAGTCTAGAAGGTTACCATGAGCTTAGCATTGTAGAAACGGCCCGTTTTTCTCTACAAGGTGCTTACTGTTGCAGATTGCGACACAGGTTGGAAGAACAGGCAGGACATAGACTCAGAAAGCTAACTTGTGATATAGAGCATTATCCACCAGAGGCCAGAGTGGGAGGGATAAGCCTAAACGGATTCAGTGACCCAGCGGGAGGGAACCCAGGATGCCAAGGAAGGCTTTAGGGAACAGCCAGGGAGGGAGTTCAGATGAGGTGGTAAGGTACAGACCTTCTGGGAATGGGAGGCTGGATCTCCTGGTTGCTGGCCCAGGCAGAGCCCTCTCCTCCATGCTTCTGTCCCATAGATGGCCAAGGTGCAGGCCCTGCTGCCCTCCATGGTGAAGTGTCTGAAGAACATGGATGGGGTGCTGGTGGTGGAGGCTGTCCATGACCTCAAGGCCATCTTCAAGGGGAAGGGCAAGAAGCTAATGGACGGCTCAGTCTCTGCGGAGATGCTGCAGATCCTGCTTCCTCACTTCACTGATGTAAGGCACCGGGAGGAGAGCAGAGCGGGAAGAGGAGGGTCAGGCACTACCTGGGGTTGCAATATCTCCCATCTACCCCACCACCCTGGAGTCTGGGCAGAGCTGATCCAGGTTAGAGAAAGGGGCACCTCGACCCAACTGCTTTTCCAGAAGGGAGTTCTTTTGTGATCAGTGTTCCCAGAGAAGGTGGGACTTAATGACACTGGTTGGTCTACTGGGAGACCATTTTTGACAGTCCCACTGAGCCGGGACATTTTCCCGGTTGACACAGAGGCATCTTTAGAATAGTTTGGCCTGGATGAGCAGAATGGTGAGCACCAAGCCTGGGCTCACTGGGGTGGGTGCTGGCCCATGTTAGTCCCACCACGTGGCCTGGGCCCTTCTCTGTCTTTGTGCTAAGAAGATCCTACAAGTGAGGGGTAGGACGGCCGTGGAGCCTCCTGCGTGAGAAGCCCCCTCCCCCTGAGCCTCCTGTTTGTCCCAGGCAAGAGAAGAGGTACGAATCTCCTGCATCAACGCATATGGAAAAGTGGTTCAGAAGCTCCGTGTGCCCTGCACCCAAGCTCTGGAGGAGCAGCTAACCAGCACGCTGGTACCCCTGCTCTTTATCATGCAGGAGGGCAATGCCAAGGTGGGCCAGGTGAGAGCGGGCACAGGTGTCTGGTCCTGAAGGGTTCTTGCTTTACAGAATCAAGCCAAGATTGGGGGCCAGCCCATGGAAAGCAGTTATTTTTGCCCAGCCATGTGTGTTTTCTAGATGCATTTTGGACAGAATTTCTCCCTTCAAATAGCTAACTTCACTTGTACCTTTCTTTTCTTCCTTTAATTTTTAATTAGTTCTTTGCAGTACTGAGTGTTAGTTTCGCGCATGAGAGCAAGTACACACTAACAAGGCCACACACTAGAGTTTATTTAAGAGAAGAGTCCCAGGCGGGTCAAGAGGCAGAGGAGCAAGACAGAAGTCAGGGGACAGAGAAGAAAAGGACCAGAGCATGCGCTCGCAGTCTGTTTTAAGGGAAGGGGAGTGCATGGGTATGCATCCTGGGTCCAGGGAGGTGCTTCCATATGCAGTGCTGCAGGGTTTACGCAGCCACACCCAGGGGTGTGCCTCCATACAAAGTGCATCTCACCTGGGCCACAATTGGGCCAGCTACGTAAAATGCCAAGAATCCTTACATTGAGGATTAAGCTTTCCTAGTTAGGCTTCATGCATGTAAGGCCAGCACTCTTCCACTCATTATAGCCTCAATGCTTTGCACCTTTCAAACAGGACTTGTTTTTCCAAAATCCAAATTTAAAAAAATAATGTGTGTGCAATGTATGAGGGTGGGCCCGTATGCCACAGCGTGCACATGGAGGTCAAGAACAATGCTGTGGTGTTGGTTCTCTCCGTGTGCCCTTACATGGGTTCTGGAGATTGCACTCAGGTCGCCAGGCCTAAATGGTAAGCACAGTTACCCACTGAGCCATCCTGTCAGCCCCCAAATCTGGTTTTTATATGCATCTTTCCCCTGGAGGTCTGTGTTCTGGAATCTCACCCTGCTGCTGTTCTCTTCCTATTGGTCTGCAGAAATGTGTGAAGACCCTGTTCCGCTGTGCTTGTGTCATGAACTGGGAGTTGCCAAAAAGGGCCTACAGCCAGAAGCCCTGGGACAACCACTTACAGACTGTGGCCAAAATTTGCAAGTATCTCGTGAGTGTTTCCTGCATGTTTGCTGACTCTTTACAAGGGTGTTGGAGCCAAGATTCACCCTTCTGTCCTCCGTTTCAGACGCTGACTGGGTGGCTCACGTTACTGCTCCTCAGGAGCATCCATCTCTGACTTTGTCTTTTCCCCTTCCGGGTCCCCCATGTGAATCACTGAACACCTCCAATGGCCATTAAGCTGCTGGAGCTCTACCTATTAACTATCTCTCTCTCTATTAACTCTATTTGTCTATGTATGTAGGTATGATGTATATATGTACACATTCATTCTCTCTCTACTCCTCTTCTGTCTCTCTCTCCCTCTGTGTGTGTGTGGGGGGGGGCAGGGACTGAACCTGTGATCGATCTCATGAATAATAGACAAATACTCTACCACTGAGTTACAGCCCCAGCCTAACTGTATTGTGTCTTCTGCCTGAATGATCTGCATTTTCTTTTCCTTTTTTAAACTTTTTGAGACATGGTCTTACTGTGTATTTCAACCTGGCTTGGAACTCGTTGTGTAGCCCAGGCTGGCCTTGAATTGACAGTGATCATGACAGGCATCTCATCAGTATGCCTACAGGGTGGGGATGCTGGGAGTAGGGGTCCTGGGGTGTTGGAAATGCTGAATGTCACCGTGAGCATGCAGATTTACAGTAGCCTCAGTGGGCTTGGAGGTGCTCTGTGCTGAGGAATGACATTTGTGGTCACTGACTCACAGACTTCCTCTCGGTGATCTCTGTGAATGGCTAAGCATGGAGTAAACCACACACATGCTGTGAAGGTGCCACTGTGGGTCACAGGACGTCTGGGGATGTGCGTCACCTAGTTCCACTCTCCCTCCCTGTTGTCATGGGAGGGTCCTGATGGCATCAGCCTTGTGGAGGGGAGAGGAGGGGGCGGGTAACAGGGAGAAGCAGAGCTGTGGTATGGTTTGCCAGTTCTCACACAACCCTGTACTGACTTTTCCTTCTTTTTTTTTTTTATTATTATGAATAAGGAAGTCACATTTTCTATCCTTGTATATCCTTATTCAAGGTCCCTTCCCCCTCCCACCACATCAGGTCATTCTCTCTTCTCCACATCTCCCCATCCCCTCCATGGGCAGGCAGTCCCAAGGTCCCACGGTCACAATATTGCTTAGTTCAGCCTCCACTCCTGGCAGATCCAGTTTCCTCCCCATACTCTTTTTTTTAAATATTTATTTATTTAATGTGAATTGGTGTTTTTGCTTGCATGTATAACTGTGCAAAGGTGTCAGCTTCTGAAATTAGCTGCCATGTGGATGCTGGGAATCGAACTCAGGTCCTCCAGAAGAACAGTCAGTGCTCTTAACCGCTGAGCCATCTCTCCAGCCCTGAACTTGAACTCTTAAGAGTTGAGTGATCCTCTTGTCTTAGCTTCCTGGACATCTGGGGCCACAGGCATGTGTCCCTTGCACAGCTGAGGTCAGATCTTTATACTTAGGATGCATCTGGGACTGAGTCCCAGGCATGATAAAAAGGGACATGACCTTAGCCCCGGCAGTTTTCAACCCTGCTATGTCCATGGTCTGGGAATGAACTCTTCCCATCTGAAATGAGACGGGGGGCTGCCAGTGCCCATCCCCAACACAAATGTCCAAAGGTGGTAAGATTGAGCCAGATACCCCGATAGCAGTGGCACTTGAGCTAGAGGACCCTGCTGTCTGCACCTGATGTTATTACCGTTACTTCACAGAGGGAAAAGGAAGTGAGGAAGAAATGCCTTTTAAGACCATTAATTCCCACGTGTGCAGTGCTGATCACCGGTAGACAATGACCTCTGTGACAAGGAAGTAGAGTATCCTGGGAGCCAGGAAAGCCATACCTCATCAAAGGCAGGAGTCTCACCAATATGGGCCCCTCTTGCCACAAGAAAAGCTAGACACGTACATTTTTTTCTTACAAGATATTAATAGTCAACTTAGCTTATTTAGAAGTATGCTTGGGAGCTTTTGAGACAGCTCAACTGGTAAAGTGGTTGTTTTGCAAACACAAGGACCTGGGTTCAGTCCCCAAGACCCTATGTAAAGAACAACAAATAAAACCATGTGCATGGGGTGGCACACACTTGTAGTCTCGGCACTGGGGAGGCAGAGACAGGGTGATCCCTGGGACTCACTGGAAAAGCAGCCCAGCTTTCTTAGTAAGCTCCAGGCCAATGAGAGACTTTGTCAGAAAAAAAAAAAAACCCAAAAAACAACAAAGCAACAGACCCTGAGGGGTTAGCACCCAAAAGAAGCAGAGGTTGTCCCTGGGCCTCCACCCACGTGGGTCACCATGCCTGACCTTTTGCCCCCTTTTCTGCAATAGAATTTCCCAGGCAGTATATCTACTGACAGGAGTACCCTTGTGCATGCCTCACAATACATACATTCACCCTCACACACATACACACTTAAAGCACTGTGCTATGCTGGGTATAACTCTAGTATTGGAGAGGCTGAGGCAGGAGGATTGCTATGACTTTGAGTCCATCTTATGCTATAGAGTGAGACTCTGTCTTTAAAACAACAATAAAGACCAACCCCCCCCCCATATACATTGTGTTCTCTAGACTCTGAAGTTTGTGGCTGATCCCTCTGGCTTTGCTTTTCTGTCCATTAACAGCTTTGCTCACCAGACAGTTAAGGTCTTGAGCTGAGTACTGAAGCTCAGTTAGTAGAGTACCTGCCTAGCATTCCTGAGACCCTAGGCTAGACCCTTTAGTACCCCATAAACCCAGCTTGGTGCTGTGGGTGTGGTGATGTGTGGTGGTACATGCAGGAAGCCAGTGTGGGCTATATGAAACCCTGTCTCAAAAAAATAAATGACTACAAGGAAGTTAACCTGTAGTTGTAGCTTTAAGAAGAGACCAGTGACTTATTGTTAATCAATGAGCTAATCAACTATAGTTCGTTCATTCATTTATCTAGCACAGTGATTCTCAACCTCCCTAATGCTGTGACCCTTTAATGCAATTCCTCATCTGGTGGCAAACCCTTCAGCCATAAAATTATTTTTGTTGTGGCTTCATCATTGTAATGTTGCTACTGTTAAGAATCATAATGTAAATGTCTGTGTTTTCCAATGATCTTAGGTGACCCCTGTAAAAGGGGTCGGGACCCATAGGTTGGGAACTGTGCTTCTAGCAGTTTCTGGCCATCAGCCCTAATATAAGTCCTGTCCAGGAAGCTGAGGACTCTGAGCTAAGTGAAAGGGTCCCTTATCTTAGAAGATCTCCATACACAATGGGGAAAAGGGTGTACAGTTAAAGGCTATTGTTCCGAGGACCGTGGCTGAGGATGTGCAAGATACCGCAGAAGCGCTAAAGAGGGTGGATGCTGGACAGTGGTGGTACACACCTTTAATCCCAGCCCTTGGGAGGCAGAGGCAGGCAGATATCTGTGAGCTTGAGACCAGCCTGATCTACAGAGTGAGTTCCAGGACAGCCAAGGCTAAACACAAAGAAACCTTGTCTCAAAAAACAAACAACAAAACCCAAAAATGGTAGATGAGCCTCAGTGGGAAGTAGCACCTTAACTGAGGCTTGGGGGATGGGAGGCACTTTATCAGGTGGAGAGGGGAGGGTACTGTAAATAGGAGCAATCACCATGCAGGGCACAGAGCTGGCCATGGCTGTAGAACATCATGGAGGCAGAGAAGGGAAGGTATCAGACTCAATAAGACAGGGAAGGCTTTGCCCGTGAGACTTGGGAGTTTAACCTTGGCCTTGACCTCCCGGGGCTGCCAACAGGAGAGGGAGCAGATCCACTTTCTTTTCTCTCAGTAGCCTCTTAGCTGAGCAACTGCTCCCAGGTCTCTGCGTCAGAGCCATCCTGCTGATCTCTGTCAGTCTCTCTCGCACGAAGCATGGCTTTGTCGCACTCAGTCATGAGTAAATGCTTGCTCTTTCCAGTGCAAGAAGATTGTGTCTGGCTTCTAAGACTTCTCAACCCTTCAGCTAAGTCCCCATTGCTCTGAGCTCCAATCTTTCATCATGGCCAACCCAGTCTCCCTTTGCATGCCATGCTCATGTCATCTCTGGTGGGATCTGCAATGTGGAACAGTTCCTCTATCACACTAGGAAGATGAGTTGATAGAAAACCCAGGGATGGTATACCATTAGCAGTGATGATTTCAGTCAGATAAAAGAAGACAGTCTGGCCCCTGGAGGCCTCTGGGCAGAGATCTGGTCAGTGGGGATGTTTAGGAGGGCCAGGGCAGTGCTGACAGGTAGAACAGTTGCCCCTAGCTTTGAGGTAGTGGGCCCAGCACTTTATGGGTTTCTCCCCACTCCAGGTCAATTCCCACCGAGACAGCATCTTCACTTTCCTCAGCCAGAGCCTGGAGTTCGCCAAGAATTCACGGGCCTCCCTCCGGAAGTCCTCCGTCATGTTCATAGGTAACCCGTTCTGGATAACAAGTCCCATGGCCAAGCCTCTGCTTGCTTTCTGGTCTGAGTTTCCCAGAATCCCAGTCTCTGGGAGAAAGACCAATTACAGATTCTCTTTGTTCTGGATTCTTCATAAGACCCTTCTAATGGCAGCTGAGGCTGCTTCTCCTACTCTACTATACGACACTCACTGTATGATATTTCTGTTCTCACTTGCCCAAATAATCACAGCCCCTTCTCCAGGGTCAGGAGACCTTACTTTGGAGAGGCCTGTAAGTGATGACCTCTGTAAAATGACACCTCTTTTAGTGTATGTTTTAAATTCATTTGCTTTTTCATACCTCATCCACCCATATATTATTCATCCATCCATCCATCTGTCCACCTGCTAATTTATCTACCTATTTACTCACCCACGATACATGTGATATATATGTATATTCCACTCCCCCATCCTTTTATCTGACTGTCTACTCTTCTATCATGTATCCATCTGCCTATTCATTCACCAGTCCACCTACCTGCCCATCTAGCCATCCATCTGCTCCTCCACCCATTCATCCACTAACCAATCTGCCTATCTGTTTGTACATCCCCTCATTAATCCATATTCCTACCACCCCTTTGTTAGTTTATTAGAAAATGATTTCCTGATCTTTGTCAGGCATGATGATTAGAGAAATAGAGAGCTGCTGAGGTGGGTGGGAGTGAGATGGGGGGTGAGACATGGGGGCAGAGAAGGAGTTACTAACGTGACCAATGACGGAACAGAGGAGCAAGGCCTAGGAAGCATGGCACATCTGAACTAAGAGGCCACACAGAGGCAGCTCTTCACAAGCTGATTTCTTTCAATTTTGCTCCAAGCCAACTACTTCTAAAAATGTTAGTTTAACACCTAATGCCAAGGCAATAATGTTGAGCACAGCCCACCTCTGCCTACAGTCAGCTTTTGGAACAATGTAGACCTTATTTCTTTTAGGACACAAACCTCCTTTGAGAATTGGAAGAAAATTATGAACAGTTTGCATAGAAAATGTATATATGCATAAAATTTGCATATAAATTGAGGATCCTCAGAAATTTCCCTCCTACTCCATCCTCTAAATGGATATCAGATTAAGAAATTTATAGTCTAGTGGAGATAAAGATTCATAATTCAGGGCCTGGAGATGTAGCTTAGTAGTAGAACACATACTTGGCATACATAGGACCCTGAGTCTAATCTTTAGTCCCCCAAACACATATATTTGATTCATAAATCACAAGTAAAGTAAAACCAGTATATTCAGGCCCAGTGTTTACAGACTCAGTGTATTCAGACACAGTATATACAGGCTCGATGTATACAGGTCCGGTGTATACAGACACAATATTTACAGACCCAGTGTTTACAGTGTATAATACAGTCCCAGTGCATATACTCCCAGTGTATGCAGAAACAGTGTATACAGCTCAGTGTAACAGACACAGTGTATGCATACAGACATAGTGTATACAGACTTGGTATATATAGACAGGAAACTCACTGAGATTCTGAGACTCTAGGCAAGCACCAGGCTCAGCCTGGGTCAGGATCAGGAAGGACTTTGTGGAGAGCCACTTTCTGAAGTAAGCATACAAGGACAAACAGGAACTCCCCAGGAAAAGACAGGAGTGAAGACTCCCTGGGAAGGGCAGGGTTTAACCAGGACCTAGGCACCATGGGAGCCAGGCACACCTCACAGGTCCCTACAGCTGTGGCTGACAGATGTGCAAGGCTAGGAGCTCAGATTTCCTGAGGAAATCGGGCAGGAAGGCAATACTTTTCCATGTTACAGATGAGGAAGCTAAGACCCAGCCTAAGGTGGCTCTGTCAGTTGGCCACATCCAGGATCCTGTGCTGTGCTGATTGGATCCTCCCCACTGGACCAACACCTCCCTGGGACTCCCGTTGAGAATCTGCCTTTGGGTCATAATGAGGCTCCTCTTTCATGCCCTCTATGTGGCTGGAAGAGGGCAGACAGATTGATTTTTTGAGGTTATCTGGTCCAAGAGTGGGAGGAGCAGGTATCAAGGTGGACCCCTTCACCTCTTGGATTATCCAGGGTCCCTGGTCCCCTGCATGGAGAACATTATGACTGAAGAACGACTGAATGAAGTGAAAGCCAGTAAGTTGTGCCCTGGGTTGGTGAGATTACCAAAGGAGTGAGACCACGAGCAGAATCACAGTGGGTAACAAGAAAAGAGAATGATGTGGGTCAGGGTAAGAGTCCCCAGTTCAGTTCTGCTGTGCTAAAGCTTTATAGTGAGATCAATGTTAGCTACTGTGGGGTCATCCAGAGGCAGAATACACAGACAGCATCCAGGGGAGCTTGTAACTTCATTAAGTGAATGAGGTTCAAAAACAAAACCCCAAACCATTTAGCGCTGGGTAGATGGTTTAGATGCTTAAGGGGGCACAGGTTCAACTTGCAACTGAGAGGACCATAGAACATGAAGGTAGGCTGGGGAACCTTAGGGCAGGATTTCCATACAAGCTTTGAAAGATGTGACAATCTGAAGGTCTTGGAAGATGCTTCATAGAGGGGTGTTGAAGCCAAGGCTAGGACATGGGGAAGGAAGGATGAATTTTGAGCTCTATTGAGGGAGAAACCTTGTCTGAACAATCGATCTTTCTTTTCCTCCAACCCAGCTCTGGAGATCTTGAGACATGATCCAGAAGCATCAGTGTGTATCTATGCCGCCCAGGCTCAGGACCACATTATGGCCAGTTGCTGGCGACACTCTTGGCCACTGCCACATGGGGATTCGTGGGTGTGTGACCCATCCAATACACACCGATGGAGCCCCAGCTGTGAGAACCTGCCTACTTCTCACCAGCGCCGCTCCTGGATCATGCAGGCCCTGGGCTCCTGGAAGATGTCCTTAAAGCAGTGACATGTCAAAGCCCCCAGCTAGATCACTGTAAATACCAGATGGTCAACTTTTTCATCCGGATGGCTTCCTCACGAGAGATACCAACCCAGGGCCCTGTGTAGCCCTGACTCTGACAAGTTTGTGAAAAGAACATGGCCTTCATTTGTTGATTCAGTTGACATTTACAGAGGTGTGCTGGTTGTTTTGTTCACATCACATAACAGGTTACTGAGGCACAGGTGCCCTGAACAGGTGGCTTGATGAAGGCCACACGTGAGGTCTCCTGGACATCTCAGTTTCCCCTTCCCCAGTGGTAAGAGCAGAAAGGGTTATGGTTTATGTAGCCCTTGTGGAAAGAGAAAGAGAGAGAAAAGACTCTCCCACCTATGACCTCATGCATTTCAGGAACCCTGGTCTCTGGGTCTCACCCTTGGGTCTTCATCCAATAACTGCCTACCACTTATGCAAAAATATCTGAGGACATTTTTGTTGTTGCCACTTAAAGGTATCAGTGCTACTAATCTCTGGTAGGTACAGCATGGGTGTTAGGCACAGTTAGATATCTTACAGTGTGCAGGAAAGCCCCACATCTAAATGGTCAAAAGTTCTAAGGTTGGACTTAGCAGGGAGGCATGGGAACTGTGGCATCCAGATACTCTGTGTGTGTGTGTGTGTGTGTGAGAGAGAGAGAGAGAGAGAGAGAGAGAGAGAGAGAGAGAGAGAGACAGAGAGACAGAGAGAGACAGAGAGACAGAGAGAGACAGAGACAGAGAGCGCTGGAGTCTGAGATACCAGAGAAGAGACTTCTCAGAAGGTTTGGAAAGATGACTGGCTACGTTTGGGCATTTGTGTGTGGACAGCAGGGTGCATGGGACCAAAGACCATCTTCAAAGTCACAAGTGAGATGGAACCTAGAAAAAGAGGAGATGTGCCTGCCTTAGGCCATGGAGGCTGTGCAAAGGAAATAAACTTCTCCAGAGTACAGAGTGTGCTAAGAAGGGAGATATATGAGCAGATGTCATATATCTTTGGAAAACACTCTCCTCACGGGATGTAGGAACCCTGGGCACTGCTGGTGCAGCAATAGATTGATGCAGCTGTTCTGAACAAGAATCTCCAACAGGGTTGGAGAGGGTGTGGCTGGTTTAGATACAAAAAGGAGCTTCTCTAGCAAGAAGCCAGACCAGGCTAGGCAAACTGCCCGAAATGGGTGTTGTGGAGGCTCCCTGTCGGGCCACGCCCCCGTCAGGCCACGCCCCCAGAGCAGGGGAACCCAAGAGGCTGGGACGTCCACAGCCCGGACAGCAGAGGAAAGAGCACCCACGCCGCCGGAAGCAGCGGCACGCTCTTGGCTGTCCGGATTCAAGCGCTGGAGCCGCGAGCTGCAATGGAGAATTCTGAACCCGACCCTGCAGATGACACTTCCATGGACGCATTCCTGGAAAAGTTCCAGAGCCAACCTTACCGCGGCGGCTTCCACGAGGACCAGTGGGAGGAGGTGGGCGGTCCCCGGGCCTCCGCTGGGGTAGGAGCGTGGGGTCCTCGTGCCATGATCGCTGCCAAAGGACAAGTGGCTTCCAGTTGAGTGCCCGAAGCCGTCTGCCAAGACCACAGGGTTTGGCAGTCAGCCTTATGACCCACCACCTCCCGGTTCTGCTACTGGATCGGTTTCCCGAGTTCTCTGAGCTGGGGTCTTCTCTTGTTAAGTTGCTTTACCTGCAGTATCTTGTCACTTGAGGTTAGGGCAAAGATGAGAAGAGACTGGGAAGGGTCAGGAACGTGAGAATGCCCCGTTGAAGGTGATTACCACCACCCTTGGAGCGTTGCTAACTCAGAAGTTCAGTTTTCCACCACTGAAACTTGGAGCCTGTATAAATCCAGACAATCATGAGGATTAGCAGATCATGATCAGTGAAAAAGACTTTGACGTTCAGTCCTGGGATTGGATTTAATTCCGTAGACAATACTGATTATGTGCTTTATTCTTTTTAAATCTAGGAATTTGACAAGATCCCTCTATTTATGAAGAAAGCACCATCAGAAATAGATCCCAAAGAGTTCCCTGATTTGGCTTGCCTTCAGTCAATTATTTTTGATGATGAGAGATCTCCAGAAGGTATCTTATGTGACTGGTGTTTGCTTTGTGTCATTGTTGAGTTGAGGTAAAGTATGAGTTAGATGGCTAACTTGCCACAATTCTTTAGATACCTTCTAAATGTACACAGTTCCAGGCCTCAAAGGTCAGACACCAATGAAAAGCCAAATTGTCCCAAAGAATCAGGAAATATGTGTGATAAGTGCCAACAAGTATACTGCTACCTTAGTAGGCACCGTCAGAACACTATAGAGCAGCTTTCAGTGGGTCTGAAGGTTTAAAAAGTTGTTAGGATAAGTGTGTATGCACACGTGCATGTGTCTGTCATTGGAGATTGAACCAGAATCTCACATATGCTAGGTGTGTGTGTGTGTGTGCGCCTGTGTGTTCATGTGGAAGGCAGAGGACGACTCTGTTTTCTGGCGTGACTCTTTCACCTTTATGAATGTTCCTGAGATCAGACTTGGGTTGTCAGGCCTGGGGGCCAGTGCCGTCTCTTAGGTCACCTTTCTTTCCTCTTTTAAAAACAGTGCTCATAGCCAGGCAGTGGATGTGCACACCTTTAATCCCAACAGAGGCATATGAACCTGAGTTAGAGGCCAGCCTGGTCTACTGAGTGAGTTCCAGCACAGTCAGGGCTACACAGAAAAACTTTGTCTTGAACCCACCATCACCACCAAAAAAAACCCAAAAAACAAAAAAACCCTCAAACAAAACCAAAAAACAACAACAAAAACCAACCAAAACCCACTTAGTAGCATACATCCTAAGATTTTGGGATTGATTTAAAGTTAAATTGATTTAAAACATTAACTTTGCTTGACATTGTATGACTGTCTATATTGGTGGCCATTGTTTTGGATTTTTTTTTCTCTGTTGGCTCCATCTCTTGTTTATCATATATGTGTTAGTTTGCTCTCCCCTTGCTGTGCTAAAAGACTGACCCAGATGAGTGGGGAAGAACGGGTCTATTTATACCAATGGTTCTATCAGTCCATCTCTGAACAAAGTGAACTCAAGCAGGAACTTAGGGGTGGGAACTGAGACCAAGACCTTGGCGAAGCGCTGCCTACTGCTTTCTCCCCTTGCCTTGCTCGGCTTTTTCATACAACCCAGGGCCACCTGCCCAGGAGTCGTACTGTTGGAAATATGATGGGCTCTCCCACATCAATCATTAATCCAGAAAATGCCTAAGACAGACCAGTCTGATGGGGGCGTTTTTTTAGAGTATCCCTCTTCCCAGGTGTCTCTAGTGAGTGTGTAGCCTGCACGATAGTACAGATTTATTTTGTGATCCAGATTTTTAGTGAGCGTTTCTTTTTTTTTTTTTAACTTTTTTTAATTTTTATTTACTTATTTATTTGCCTTGGTGTTTTAGTGAGCTTTTCTAAGGTATGACATGATGCTTATTTCTTCCTCTTTGCAGAGCAAGCCAAGACTTATAAGGATGAAGGCAATGACTACTTTAAAGAAAAAGACTATAAGAAAGCTGTGGTGTCATACAGTGAAGGGTTAAAGAGGAAGTGTCGAGACCCTGATTTGAACACTGTCCTTTATACCAATCGGGCGGCAGCACAGTACTACCTTGGTAGGCACTGGTTATGACTGGGTGGGCTCCCTTTCCTCTACGTATACGTGTGTGTAGGTGGATGCGTGTGTGCAGGTTACAGTTTACCTCGGATGTCATCCCCAGGAGCCATCTACCTTGTTTTCTGACACAGTCTCTCATTGGTCTGGAGCTTTCTGAGAAGTAGGCTGACTGGCCAGCAAGCCCTGTGAATCTGTTTGTCTCCACTTCTCTCCCAGTGTGGGATTACAAGCACATGCTGTCACAGCTAGTGTTTTTATGAGGGACCTAGGAATTGTATTCAGGTCCTCACACTTCTGCAGCAAACACCTTACTGACTGAGCCATCTCCTCAGCCTGACTTCATTACTGCAGAAGAGTTTACCTGTAGGGTTGAAGAGATGCATGTCTCAACACTTAAGAATGCTTGCTCCTCGTCCAGGGAACCTCAAGTTCAGGTTCTAGTACCTACATCAGCCTGCTCACAACTGCCTGTGCACAGGCACACTCCAGCTCCAGGAGCTGATGCCCTCTTCTGATGCCCATGAGCACCCACACATACATGCCTGGCTGGCTGGCAAGTCTGCGCGCACGCACACACACACACACACACACACACACAAAGAGGAAGAAGAAGAAGAAGAAGAAGAAGAAGAAAAGAAGAAGAATAATAATTTACACCAGGAGTGGTAGATTATACCTTTAATCTTGGGATTTGGCAGGCGGATCTAGGAAAGTTCTTAAATTGATACTTTTCTTTAGTCTGTGTACTGTTTTTTTCTCTCTCTTTTGCTTTGTTTTGTTTTTCTTTCTTTTTTTTTTTTAAATAGCTCTTTTTTTTTTTTTTAAACTTTATTTATTATTTATTTATTTGCCTTGGTGTTTTGCCTGGAACTGGAACTACAGACAGTTGTTAGCTGCCATGTGGGTGCTGGGAATCGAACCCGGGTCCTCTGGAAGAGCAGATGGTGCCCTTAACCGCTGAGCCATCTCTCCAGCCCCTGTTTTGTTTTTCAAGACAGGATTTCTCTCTGTAGCTCTGGCTGTCCTGGAACTCACTTTGTAGACCAGGCTGCCTTCAAACTCACAGGGATTCACCTGCCTCTGCCTCCTGAGCACTAGGATTAAAGGTCACTGCCAGGCCTGTGTACTGTCCTGGTCCTCACTGCCCCCGTTTGTTTTTTGGGGGGAATTGTGGCTGCTGATTCAGAATCAAGTGGGAGGATGGGCTGAGGGCGCTATGCTGGTTTTCCTTTACTGTATCACCACTGTGCCTGGCCTTCCAGTCAGAGGCCCTGTCTTTGTGTTTGCCTAGAATAAACCTCCAGGTTTGGGGCAGGCTGGGTTCCTGCAGCATAGGGTAAGACATTTGGAAGTCTACTGGTCTTTCAGTCTGCCTCTGCTCCCATTGCTGAGGCCCTGGTGCCCATGACGGCAGGTCCTGGGTGCTGTTCTTCTCTAGTGTGTGGCTCGGTAGCACACACCGCTTTCTGTTTTCAAGGCCTTCCCTTTGCTTCCCAGCTTTCAGAGTGTATTCTGTGCTCTGAGTGTCTGGACCCCTATAAATCTCAGCCACCTGGAAGAATGAGGAAGGAGGATCCCAAGTTTGAGATTAGCTTGGGCAGTTTTGTAGAGTCCTGTCTCAGATCTTAGTGCCAGAAGGGAATAGTGAAGTTCACTGTTCTTCACCTTGGTCCTTCCTTACACATTACTCAGATATTTTTGAGGATAATTTCTAGAAGAAATCTGTTGTTTCAAAGAGTATGCTAATTTATTCTCTAATCATCTGGACACTGTTCTCTTCCATATCCTCACCAATTTCAGCCTCCAGTGAACAGGATGTCTTTTCACGTGCTTTCCAGTCATTTCCGATTCATCCAGATTGCCTGACATTGAGAACATTTTAGGACTTAATGAGCATAACTATATTTTCCAGAGATATGTTCAGTTGTTCCGATTTCTTGAAAATCATGCAAGAAATGTTTTTGTCAGTTGCCATGATATTTTGGAAACATTTTGAACTGAAAACTTGTTCTTTCTTTTATTTATTGACATTTCGTTAGGCAATTTTCGCTCTGCTCTCAATGATGTGCTGGCCGCCAGGAAGCTAAAGCCGGGCCACCTGAAAGCCATAACAAGAGGTGAGTCTCCATGAGCTGTGGGGTGGTTAGCACTATGGGAAAGCTGGCACCCTGCACCAAAACTGTCATTGAAAGCTTTGCTCCTGAGGTGCTGGGCCCTGGGGAGTCACCTCAGCCCTGCAGTGCTGATGTGGAATCCCTTGTTACCCCTCAGCAGCTGGATGTCACTAAGCACTCCTCAGAAAGCTCTATACCCTTTAGGCTATATTTGTATGAAATTGAAACTCCTCATTTTAAATTAGTAAAGAATAAAATTAAGACACAGCACATTCTGATTTTCTTTTCAGTTTTGATGATTGAAAGACAAGATATTTAAATACCCATGTTAAAATTAATTAAAAGATAAGTTCCAGGGTCTTTTCAGAGAGCTGCATTGCTGGACTGTTCCTTTGTTTCTGCCCTGTGGTTTGACTATCCTACTGACAGTGCTTTATTACCTTCTCCTCCTCCTCCTCCTTCTTCAGCTTTTCTATAACTTAGTGTGCTTTGCAAATTTAATTTATTCTTCATATATTGAACCTCCCTTCATTGTCATGAGCCAGCTTAAACTGCTTTGTCCACGTTGTGCCTCTTTAGATGTCCATGGCTTGTGGGTGGGAAGTGGGTCCTTGTCCCTCAGCCCCAGGATGGCACTGAGTAAGGACTGGCTGGTAGAGTACAGTCTTTCGGAATTAATCTCATTGATTCAATATTAGCCTCACCTTATAGTATGACCTTGCCGGGGCATCTGCTCTTGCTCAATTCTGGATGATGAGGTTCTCTTATAAAAAAGGAGGTGTGTATTTTGTGTGGGGGAGTCAGAGGACAACCTTCAGGGGTAGGCTTTCCTCTAGTGGGCTCCCGGGAGGAAAGCATGTCATCAGGCCAGGCAGCAAGTGCCTTGCTGCTAAACCATCTCACCTGTTCAGCTAGGCCTTTATAGTGAAGTTCTGATGGTTTACATTTCTATGAAAAGCCTAAAGAGGTTGAACATGGCTTGAATTCTTGAACATGACTGCATCTAAACATTTTAGAGCTGGGCAGTGGTAGTGCACACCTTTAATACCAGCTCTTGGGAGGCAGACGCAGGTGGGTCTCGGTGTGTTTGAGGCCAGCCTGATCTACAGAGTGAGTTCCAGGTCAGCCAGGACCCTGTAGTGAGCCCTTCCTCAAACAAAAATTAAACAGACCAATATTTTAGAACTAGAATCAAGGCTTGTAGCTTAGCACTTCCCTCGCAGGCACAAGGTGCCTCAGATTTCATCCCAGAATGCAGTCCCCAAACCAGCCAAAGGCCATCACTGCAGGAGCAGCAAAGACAGACAGCTCTGTAAAAACAGAGCCTGTGAAAACAGAGCCGCAGGAGATCCAGTGCCGATGCTCAATGGCTGGAAATTCTGCCCCTTGGTAAACACCGCCTGGGAGCTGGGGAGAGGACAGCAGCAGAGCACCTTTTCAGTTCCTAGTGGCTCACTGCTGCCTGAGACTCCAGTTCCAGGGCTGGCCAACATTTCTGCCCTCCCCAGGCAGACATTTCTGTGAACATGCCCACAAACAATACACTCATAGACACATAGTTAAAAATAAATCTTAAAAAAATACACATATCATCGAGATGGGCTTTATTTTCCCATTTGCAGATGAGGAACCGGATGCCCAGGCATGGCCCTTATCCAAGGTCCAGCAGGTAAATGGCAGCCATTTTCTAGCCCAGCCCTGTTTGAACCAAAGCCTGTGTTCTTTGCCAGGAGCTGTTGCATTTCAGGGCTCTTTATACCCAGAAGACTTTTGAAGTGAATGGAGATGAGAGTGATTTGTCAAGTCCTTTTATTCTCTAGGAAATGAACTACGAAGACCCACGTGTTGCTTCGCCTCTGGGGCTACCTGATGCCTGGTGGGGAAGGAGGGTTTGTTCAAGGCATGCACAGGTGTTCTTAGATCCTCAGGACTCTGGTTTCCACAGGTGCCATGTGCCATCTTGAACTGAAACACTTTGCTGAGGCTGTGAGCTGGTGTGATGAGGGGCTACAGATTGATGCCAAAGAGAAGAAACTTCTAGAAGTAAGGGCAAAGGCAGACAAGCTAAAGGTTGGTAACTGTAGATAGTTTGAATTTGCTAATTAGCATTGCTTAGATTGTGTCTCAGGTCGTTGTGGGAATATCTGGACGTACTAGCAGTGTAGCAGAGGACTAACTTTGCCCTGCCCTGGGGGTTCCAGTAGGCAGAGTTTGCTGAGAGATGATGCCTGAGCCTAGTCTCGTAATGACTTGAGTGCAAGTTCACTTGGCTGAATTACGCTGAAGGAGAACATTCCAGACAGGAGCTGTAGGAGGAATACTTCAACAAACCTGAGCTTGAATAAAACCACTCGGCCACTGCTGAGATGCGCTGGACAAGCAGCTTTGAAAATGGAGAGTATAATATGTACCTTGAATGTTTTTATGAAGATGAAATGAGCTAAGCGGTTTTCACAGCCTCAAGAGAGTTAGAAACAAAAGCAGATAGTTCTCAACAGAGGCCACATGATCTGCAGAGTCCACATGATCTGCAAAGCCTAAACTGTTCGCTCTCTTCCTCTTGTAGCAGATGCTGGCAGATTTCTGCAAGCCCAAGAGTGAAATCAGGAGCTACTGGTGTTGGACAGACTGGGGTGGGCAAGAGCAGGGGAGAAGATCTTAATTCTCTTTCTGCCAGACTGGGGACAATGGTGGTGGTTTCTCTCACAGCTATAACTGTGCAGAGGGCAGAGCCTGTGAATTTTCGACACTGGTTTTGCAGTCATACCAGAGAAGTTGAGGTCCCCATGTAGACTACTCCACTGGGGTCCCTGAATGGAGATGCCCTTTCCCTTTCATTGGTGGCATCTTCCTCATCTGCCTAAGCCCACTTTGGAGACAGGGCCAGTCCCCCATTAGCTGCACTCAGTCCACACCATCAGCGTGACATACCTGCTACAGTTGGTCCTTTACTTGGCAGCACCCCTCAGTGGATTGTGGGTTCCTGGGATTCATGAACTAAGTTGTTTGTTTGTTTGTTTGTTTAAGAACTGGGTTTTAAATTTCTGCTTACATTGGGCCTGACCCTGGATGTGTGCTCTGTGCATGTTTACTGAAGCAGCCTCTGGCGATCCCTGAGTAGGAGCATGGCTCAGGCAGACTGGACATAGTCCTGCAGGCTGGGGGATGGAGGAAGAGCTCCCTGGAGCTGATGGCATCTGAATTTTATTTCCAGAGGATGGAGGAGAGGGATCTGAGAAAAGCAAAGATAAAAGAAAAGAAGGAACAGAGTCAGAATGAGGCTCTACTCCAGGCCATCAAGGTGAGTTCTCAGACCTTAGGCCCCAAGTGTATGACGTCCCCTGGTTACATGCAGCTTGCTGGAACCTTTCTTGGGCTGCATGTTCTTCATGCCTGTGCTCATCTCAGGCTTTGGAGTCAGACCACATTCAGTCAGCTCTGCCCCTGCCTTTGATGGTCTCAGCAACATTCTGAGTGTGTGCTCCGGGCTAATCATCCTCTTCCTCCCTCCTTCTTCACAGCAGTCATCTGGGGAAGGCTTTCTTGGTCCTGCGTTACTAGTTTGTAGGTGAGAAAACCTCAGGCAGCAATCTGGCCCTTGCTCTTTACCATATTACAGCCTGAGAAAGCCGCAGTTTTAGGATGTCACCTTAATGACAGAAAATCCTCCCTGTCCTACACTGTGAAGTGAGAGTCCAGGAGGCCCAGTGGCCAAGCCAGTTAGTGCTTGGTTCTTTGATGAAGTGAACGTGTCTGACCCACATCTTCTTACATCCTTGACTGCTCTCCATTTGATCTTGCTTTGTCTTACATGGGAGATGATGCCTCCTGGACTTAGGCTGTAGTTTCATTCTGTGTGCACTGAAGTCATGCACCCATTTCAGTTACTAACTTTGAGAATTTAACCCTGCTAAAGTATACTTCACTTGTCTCTCCCAACAAGCAATCTGTTAACACATATTAACAAGTTAAATATGGGGGCTGGAGAGGTGGCTCAGTGGTCAAGACCCCTGACTGTTCTTCCAGAGGACCCAGACCCACCCCCATCACCCACATGGCAGCTCACAACTGTCTGTAACTCCACTTTCACAGGATATGACACCATCATACAGGCATACATGCAGGCAAAGCCCAATGTACATTAAATAAATAAAAATTTAAAGATTTATTTATTTATTATGTATACAATATACAAAAGAGGGTACCAGATTGTCATCACAGATGGTTGTGAGCTACCATGTGGATGCTGGGAACTGAACTCAGGACCTCCGGAAGAACAGTCAGTGCTCTTAATTTCTGAGCCATCTCTCCAGCTCAAATAAAAATTAAAATAAAATAAAATTAGGCTGGGTGTGTGGCACGTGCCTTTAATCCCAGCACCTGGGAGCAAGGTGTCAGAAGATCAGAAAGTCAAGACCAGCTCTGGTTACATGAGGTCGTCTCAAAAAGAAAGGACCAATTCCTACTTTAGGGGATGTGATTAAAACTAATTTTGATTTCCCTAGATGGGCTAACCTTAGCAACCTCGGCTCACATTAAGAGGTAGCCCCTCTCCAGAGACCCTTGGTGGATCTTCACTTCAGCAAGGCCATCTGGATGAAGTCAAGCTTTATTTCCTGCATCCCGTGTTCTCCCCAGGGGAAGCACCTGCATTCCCGTACCATCCCACTCTCGCCCTGTTCTGTGTCTTTGCATGTGCTTGTCTTTGGGATGGGCTGCTCCATGCACTCTCCGCCTTTCAAAGCCACTCTCTAGGTCAGCGCTTCTCAGATTCTGCCGGCTGCTGTCTGCAGTAGGTCAGCTCCACTCCGAACCTTCTGTTGTAGCTATTCCACAGCTGCTTCCACCAGACCAGAAACAGCCCTGAGGGCAGGGAAGCACGTCCAGCTCCTTTTGCTGCAGGGCCAAGCACACAACAGATGCCTAGTGAAAATAAGTTAAACAAGCAGTGTCTGCTGTGTGCCAGGCTGCCAGGGCAGTTAGGAAGCTCGTATGGCTAAGGTGTATTTCAGTGAAATGTGTTTGAATCTTCCTGCATAAGGTTTGTGCCTGTGTTTTTGTCTTAATCCAGGCTAGGAACATCAGGCTTGTTTCTGAAACGGTGGGTAAGAATGAAGATTCAGCCTCTGATGGTCCAGCTGAGATCTTCCTGGATGGGCTCAGCGCTGAGAACCCTTGTGGAGCCAGGCTAAGTCTAGATAACCAAGGCAGGCTGAGCTGGCCTGTGCTGTTCCTGTACCCGGAGTATGCGCAGTCCGACTTTATCGCTGCTTTCCATGAGGATTCCAGGTGCATACTCTAGCAGCTGTCTACCCCTGCCTCTGCTCCTCCTGCTCACTTGCTAGGACAGAAAAATGGCTTTTTGCTGAGTAGGAAAGAGAGTAAGTTAGAGGTTATCCCATAGCAGGTTGACAGGCTTCTCTATCAGGAATCTGTTTACTAGCTGGCCACCCAGGTCTTGCCTTGTCACTCACTGTCTGGGGGGTCACCTTAGGTAGTACATGCGTATAAAGTATATGTCTAGTTAACCTGTGATTTCAAAGGATTAATGTTTAGAAAGATCATGTCCTAGATGAGTGATAAACCTTTTTTGGCACCGTGGTTACAGTGGGCAAAGCCTAAATGTCATACATCACTTTTCTCTCTGAATTGGTGTCCAGAGACTGATGTGGGAATGTAGTTGGGACATTATTGCACAAATTCTATTTGGTCTTATAATAAAGATCCAGAGCCAGATATTGGGGGAAAGCTGAAATATCAGAGAGACAGGATCAAGCCACATCCAGTTCTCACCTAGCCAACTCCTCAGGCAAAAAGGAAGATCTTGTCTCCATGAATCCTCAGACTCAATGCCTCCTAGTCCTTCAACTTTCCTAGAGCTAGAGCTAGGATTAAAGGTGTGGGTCTCCACTTCCTGACTTCGTGGCTTGGCTGTCCTCCGATTTCCAGACAGCTCTACTAGATATACAGTATGTCACCACAGAACAGACACCAAAAGAGCACATCTCCCCCTAGGTTTATTGACCATCTTATGGCCATGTTTAGTGAAGCGCCTTCCTGGGACTCAGAGCAGAAGTACCACCCGGATAATTTGGAGGTAAGAAAAGGTCTATTTTGGGAAAGTGTATGCAGAAATTGAATGTTTTAAAAAGTCGTTTGTGTGTGTGTGTGTGTGTGTGTGTGTGTGTGTGTGATTTGCCGTAACACATGTGGAGGTCAATGGACAACTTTTGGGTGTTGGCTTTCTCTGTATCCTCTGTAGGTTCTGGGGATTGAACTCAGACTATCAATCTTGTCTGTCAAAAGCTTTTAAATGCTGAACCATTTCACTGAGTGATTACAATTTTCTTGATGAAATACACATTATTATAACATTTACCATTTTAGGCCCACAGTTGAGTGACATCCAGCTCATTCACACTGTTATATGCCCATTACCACTATTCCTCTCTATAACTTTCCATCTTCCCAACAGAAACCCTGCACTTCCCCCCATCCCCCCCCATGGTGTTCCTGTCCTCCGCCCTTGCCTGTTCTTCCCATCTCTGTTAACATGACTACACCAGGACCACATAGAAACAGAAATCACAGTGTCTTCAAGGTTATAGCATGATCTAGAATGAGTCGTATTGTAGCATATGTGAGAATTCCATCCAGTAAGACTGGATGATACCCCATTGGTAGAATTTTAAAAATAAAACCAGTTTACTGAGTACTGAATTGTGTCCTGAATATCTGAGAGACACCAGCTGATTTCCAGGAACCTTGAATTACTTTCCTACATGTTTTCTATAGACAAAGACATTCTTCATGATCTCAGAAGAGCCATCAGTGACCTTGAGGTCAGGAAACTAGCATTGATTGCTGATGACAGCCTTATCCTCAGGCTCCATCCAGGGTCCACACATTGTCCCAGGAAGATCCCTTTTGCTCCAGGAGCACACAATGTATTGATTATGTCCTTTATTGTCCCTGGCCTGACCCCTGAAGAGCTATTGTCTGTTTTCTGTCTTCTCTCCCATGTTTCCTGTGACTGAATTTGAATTTTGTATGTTTGGCTGAGCTGTTACAGGAGTGAGGCAGTGTTCTCCCTGTGACCTATCTGGTGGACTCAGTGTCTGGTCACCTGACCAAGGAGGGTCACCAAGGCTCTACTGTACAGTCACTCTGTACTTTACAATTAACATTTCACAGGAGGCTCTTTGAAATGATACAAAGATACCACTAATTTTTCACCATATATTTTTTAGTGTGTATGTATGTGCATGTAGATGGCAGAGGACAGAGGACAGCTTACGGGAGCCAGTTCTGGCCTTCCTTCCTGCCATTGTGTGGGTTCTGAACTCAGATCACCAGCCTTGGCAGTAGATGCCTTTACCACTGAGCCACCTCACCAGCCCAACATTTATTTTACTTAGCGGATTTATGGTTTCCTCTTGTATTCAATGACTTATAATTCGTGACTGGTTGTTTATGTTCAAACTGTGCTAGACTTGATCAGTGGGCTCTCTCTCTTCAGATTTGTTCTTATAATGTATAAGTACTTGTTTCTGGCCCAAGATGCCCCAGCTCTGATAGCAGCCATTTTCCCAGTGAGCCTTGGTTGTTTCTGCTGGAGAACAGTATCTAGGAGCCAAGGTCCTATGTGCAGTCCATATGCTATTAATATTGGGAAAGAGTCCATGGCTGGGGACTGGGTGTGTGGGGAATGCTGTGTGTCTCCACTTCTGCCCTGGCACCAAGAGATTTGCTGTATTCATTTTCATATTTGTAATGAAGACTTCAGTGGCTTTTTGGTTTTTGAGTCAGGTTTTTACTGAGTAGCACAGGCTGACCTGGGACTCAAGACAGTCCCCCTCCCTCAGCCTGTGTGCCAGGGCTCCGGCTGTGCATCACCTGCCCAGCTGACCTCAGTGTCCTTTGGTCAGTCCCCTTCTGCACTGGCACTCACCTCCCCTGTAGAGCCTTTCCCACCTGCAGGCTGACATCCTGAATGACACCCACTCCTTCACCTGTTCAGGCTCTAACCACACAACAGGCCATCCCAGCTGGTTAAATGGCGCTGGCCTGTGTCCAACCTAGACTAAGAAGCAGTTGGAGTAACTTAGCGAGTAAGCTCTTTTATCTTAAGAAATAAGAAAGAAGGGTGTGGCTAGTGGTTGAACACAGCATGTGTGTGTCCCTGGGCCTGTCCTCGGCCCTGCAAATAGGAACAAGAAAACAAAAGCAGTGGGCCACCTCTGTCATGACCTGCTGGAGCCGGATATGATAGTCCCCCATCTTTGTTCTGTCCCACACGTGTGGACATGGTTTTCACTTCTCTTGGTTTCCAGCTTTGTGCCCTAGCTTACCTGGTTTCCAGGAAAGCCTTTCTTTCATGCCGTTCTGGCTGGCTGGCTCCCAGTGTGAGTGCCTCCATCTCCGGGGTGAGCCCTGACAGGCCTCCTGTCAATGTCCCCACCTTGCTCAGGCTTTAGTGTCCTGCACACAACCGTCTCACCTGCCCCGGGCCTTCCTTTGTCTTGGGTCACGGTGGCTTCCTCCTCCCCACCCCTATGGCACTGGGACTGAGGGCTGCAGGGCTGCACACATGCCTGTGTGACAGACAGCAGGGGCTGACCTGAGCACCTCATCTACAGTCCTGTGGACGGGGCAGGTATCCCGCTAGTAGCTAGTGGCTGCCATCCCACCTTCTCAGAGTTGCCACAGCGCATGGAGGGCTGCCTACACCGTGCTTGCCTCTGATTCTCTCCTGGTTGATGTCACAGGTCTACTTCGAGGATGAGGATGGGGCAGAACTATACCAGGTGTCCCCCTGGAGCACTCTGCTGCAGGTGCTGCAGCACCCCAGGTGAGCACCTCCATGAGATGATGGGAAGGGAAATGCACAGGCCCTTTTCTAGTCAGCTCTTCTGCTCATTGACACCAGCCTGATATCACAGAAGGCAGCCAGTGGGACCAACTGGCCTGGCCCATTAAGCCAAGCCATTGACTAAGGAGGTTGAAGAACAATGCGGCCTAGGCCAGGGGAAGTGAGTCCTTGCTCTCAGAATGGAAAATCTGCTGGCTTTTGTAGCTGAAGGCAGCTGGGGTAGCCTCTATTTTCTGATTGCACTTGTCTCTTGACAGAAAGAGCATGTAGACAGTCCTTATTCCCTATCTGTGTGGCCCTGAGCACATCCTGAGTCCCAGTAAGGCCCAGCAGCAAGTGCCTCTATCCACTAAACCATCTATTGGTCCATGTGTTTATACTTTAATCTTGTTTCTGAACACAGGGCCTTGTTACTAAACTTGGAGTCACAGTCTATACCTCAAGAAGCCAGGCTTCTCAAAAACCACTCTCAAAAACCAATTACAAGAGCAAAATCAATAGTTTTTTTGTTTCTTTGTTTGTTTGTTTTTTAAGGGAAAAGGTGGGGGCATCTATTCAGTGTGGCTACAATGGGAACAGGTGGCCAAACCTGGCTTGTTGGGGTACAGGCCGTTACCTCAAGTTAGTTAGAACCTGGCTTGCCCTGTTCCTCACAGAACAGGGAGTGTGTGACCTGACAGCTTGTTTTGTGGTCGTCCGTGTTCAGTCCCAGGTGTGCCTGATCCAGAGGGCTGATCTGAGGTTGTGGCTCACTTTTAAGGGGAGACTATCATGGTGTCTCCAGACTTAGGAACAACCAAAGGAATGTGCCAAGGTGTATTTTAATGTTTATGTACATCCAGAGTTCCCCTTGAGTGTGGTTGGGAAGGTTCTGGATGATGAGAGTATAATCCAGCGAACCGATCCTTGTCATGCTCCCTGCAGGTACTCTGTGAAGGCCCTTACACCAGCATTCCTGGTCTGTGTAGGGTCCTCTCCTTTCTGTAAGAATTATCTTCAGGGGAAAAGGGTGCACAGGTAAAGTGGGAGACCCTGGGGTCTCCTCCCTCAACTTCTCTGCCTGGAGTCTACACACTTGGATCAGCACGTCTCAATCCCCAGGGACAGTGGCTCCCAGCCTCATGCTGGGGGAGAAGCTGCTGGCCTCTTTGACCTCAGCCTGTCTGACTGCTGGGCCTCACCCTCCTCAGATCCACAGCTCTGCCCTGGTCAGAACATTCTTGGAGTCTCTCTCTGAAGGAGCATCTGCTGCAGCTGCCAGACTAGCTGGCTTTGGTGACTCCCTGGCCTGTGGACCTGTCTCAGGGCACAGCAGCAGTGTTAACCTTTGTGGCATTGGGCACATAAGGAAGATAACTCCTTTAAGGCAGTAACTAACCCTGTATTCCAAGGCAGTAGGGCTGAGACTGGTCCAGTTATGTCACCAGAATGGAGGAGCGCTATACCGGATGCTGTGAGGTGAATGGAGCCATGAAGCCACGTCCTTTCTCTGTGTTAATGACTGTACAGACTGGGATCCTTGGGGCCTTCAGACATCTACCAGTTCTCCTGAGCTCCCAGTGGGAGATCTGCAACTGACCTGACAGTAGCCCCAGTATTTCCCCAGCTTCTCAGCTCCAGTTATGCTCCTGCCTCAGCAGAACAACGCTGGGTTAGGGTGTGCACCGCTGTGCCTGGCTTGGACTTTAGGCCTTTTGATCTGGAAAGTCTTTGTCTGGCATAGGTGGTTTCCTCCTTGAGCTGCTCATCCTAGAGACTTTGTGTACCCTGACCTGCTGAGTGGCTTCCTGCAGTGCCCACCCCATCTCCCAAAGGGAGCAAGGGCTATGAGCAGATGTGACTCGTGCCACATCTGAGCCAATGGACAGTGGGTTGCAAGTAGGCTTGTGTTCTTTTGCCTCCACCATGAGGCCCCAGTTCTCAGACAGGAACATCCCCTTCAGCCAGGGTATCTGTCAGAGCTCAAAGCAGCTGGCCTAAAGCTACTGATTGGAAAGTGAATGGCAAATGCTTTTTGTAGTAAACACTGAGATTTGAGGGGTTGTTACCATCATAAAACTGACTGATACAACATTAAACAAACCAGCTGGTGTCCTGATGGGATAATCCAGGGTCTTGTGTTATATGCATCCTTATTTCTTGAGGAAAAATTGTCTGGAATATTTAGGGAAACCAGTGCAGCTTTCTTTTCCAGGGAAGGTCTTTGCAAATCCAGCCTCTGGTTTTGAAAACATAACAAACAGAACTCAGAACTGTATGTGTGGAGCTTAATGGTTGGCAACAATCTGGCAGGATCCCAGAAGTAGCCATCCGCAGCCACCTTACTGCCATGGGCAGATCACATTCCACTGAGCCTTCCTACTATCTTTTTTTTTTTTTTTTAACTTTATTTATTTTATGTGCCTTGGTGTTTGCCTGGAACTGGGAACTGGAACTACAGACAGTTGTGAGCTGCCCTGTGGGTGCTGGGAATTGAACCCCGGTCCTCTGGAAGAGCAGTCAGTGCTCTTAACCACTGAGCCATCTCTCCAGCCCCTGCCTTCCTACTATCTTAATGAGAAGTGACCCACCCCTCAGGCTTGGTGAGGCTGAGGTGAGGCAAGGGATGAGAACAAGGTGCAAACTGAAATGCACCTGGCAGATGCTCTGGACCCTTTTATCCTCAGCCTCTGCCCTTCCCTTCAGCCTCTGCTGTGCCTCTAGTCCTTGACCCTCTGGAATCATGTTTGGACGCCATGGGGGGGATTTTCTTAGTGACTTTTATTGTTGTAAGACATTATGACCAACCTGACTTATAGAAGTTTATTGAGGCCTTCTAGTTCTAGTGGTTAGAGTCCAAGGTCATCATGGTGGAGGGCTGGCATGTGCTGGAGTGGGATCTGGGAGCATCTTGAGATAACAAGGCAGAGAACAAGCTAACGGAGTGGCTGGGCTTTTGAAACCTCAAAGCCCACCCCTGACACATCCCTAATCCTTCCCAAACAGATTTACCAATTAGGAACCAAGCGTTCAAATATCTGAGCCTTTGGTCATTCTCATCTGAACCACCACAGAGAGAACAGGTACCAAGAACTGCATTGCTGCACCAAGGCCAGGTCTGGGCACATCTACACAGACTCAGCAGTCTGCAGTCAGGTGATTCCGTATGACATCATTCAGACCATATAACATGGTGGGTGCTTCTAGCATTAAGAGGGTTGAGGCCAGGAGTGTCTCTTAATTTCCTACAGTGCGTGCCACAAAAGAAATGATCTCACCCAAACTGTCAGCATTGGAAGTGGAGATGTTCACTAAACCAGAAAGAAAAAGAACATTTTTTAACTTAAAGGAGTTAAAAAACTTAAAGGAGTATGGTGGGAATCTGAAGAAACTGCTTCCCACAAGACGTGGGCCAGACCCTCATCCGGATGGTACCCCTCTGGCTACCATACCATTCTGGAGAATAGAGCAGGAGATTCAAACCTTACCTGCCTGGTTTTTGTTGTGTGTGTATGTGGGCACACCTGTACACGCATATGCATGTGAGGGTGTGGGGTGGGAAGATGGAGACCCCCAGAGGGGGTGAGACAAGGCTGAGGCATGTGTGCCCACATCTGCTCCCCGACTTTAAGGGGAGCCTTTCTTTCCCACCTTGTCCTCAGTGCTTGCTGCCTTCCCAGAACAGGGTGGAGGAAAGATGCCTGACTTATGTGGGGTGCCTCCATGGATGTGGGTGACAGCTGAACAATGAAGAGAGGGATGAAGCCCCCAAACACTGCTAGCAGGCACACAGGCTGTGAAGGACACACAAAGGCCTTCTGGTGCTGCTAATTGCACTGGATTCTTTTAATGCTAACATAGAGCCTGTGTCTTCAGTAATGGAGACGAAAGCAATGCCAGAGCCATGATCTGAACTACCCCCTGCCCCCGCACCTTCCGCTCCAGTGTTTCCCTGTATTACAAGCATTTGTCTGTGCCCATCGTGGCAGAACATTAGGGTCATGCCCTTCAGTGCATGTGGGAAGTCTGACCCTGGGCTGGTAACTGCTTCACCTGTCCCCATCCTTAGCGGAGCCCTCGACTCCCACCTCCCTCAGCACTCCTAGTGTGGCATTCCAGGGCCCCCAGGACCTGTGTCCTTGCCACTGTGCAGCCTTGCTTTCTCTTCTGTAGTCTAAAGCCTTTGTGTCCTAGTCACTGACCAGCTATGCAGCAGGTGATGCAATAGCCAGGGGTCTCTGCTCCGGAGCCAGGCTGCCTACCTCCCAGTTCCGGCCTTGGGTACCACTTGGCCTACCTTGTCTGTTCTTCAGGTTCCTTATCTGCTACATCAGCAAATACGGTGAGGCTTGAACAGCTAACCTATGAAGCCCACAGAACACAGCTTATCTCACAGCAAGTCTTTGACCTGTGACTTTATCCTTCCAACCTTCCCAAGCTCTCAGCTTCAGACATTTGCACATTCTGTTCCCTTTTCCTAGACTACTGCTTCTCCCATCCCTAGTGCCTAGCCTGCAGCTGTCCTGATGCCTCCTCCAGGCAGGCCCCCCTGGCTCCTTAGGCCTGTACTCTGGCTGTGCACCATCACCCTTAGCACGTGGCACAATACTGACTTACTTGGTTCATCCTTTGTGGACTACATCTAGGACTGAAGCTGTACTTTGGTGCTGCCAGGGCCTGGCACTGCACCCACTCAGCATCTCAGCGATTCACAAGCAGCCATGCACTTGAGGGGTGACCCACTGAACAGGTCAGAGGTAGAAGCCAGCACCTGTGGAGACTTGGGCTATAAAGTTGAGGTGGACAGTCCTAGCAAAGCTATGAGCCCTTGAGGGAGCATCTACTGGGGCAGCATCTGATGGCCTGCTCTGGAAAAAGAGCCGCCATCTATTGAGAACCTGGGCCAGGCCAGCAGCATTCTGGGTGCTTGGTGCAGCTTGGCTCCCCAACACCTCTAGGCAGCAGGCAGTGTTATAAAGATGGCATGGGGCACTTAAGCATCCTGCCCAAAGTCAACTAGCCAATGAAAAGTGGAACAGGACTTGAATGCAGGACCCTCCTGAACCCTTCAGAAACAGCAGGACTGCCAAGGTTGGGCCAGCCCCCTGGCTTGCTGTGGCCCAGGGGCCTTTGTGGCACTCACTCCAAGCTTGCAGTACAGTGTGGGCAGTCGCTGTGCCATGCAGCATTCCCAGCCTGCTTGCTTAGGAGAATGTGCTCACTTCAGAACCCCAGCCAGAGCCTGCAGCCACAGAACTCCGTCAATGGGGCTCTTGTTTTTTCTCTTCCATTTTTTCTTCTGTTCTGTCTCCTTTAGCAGCCAGATTCATTACCTCACAGTTCTGTGGCCAGAATCCCCACTCCAGGATTTACAAGGCTGAAGTAAAAATGTCAGTCTTCTGGGTTCTTCCTGGGGATTCTGAGAACCTGCTCTAGGCTTGTTCGGGTGGTTGGGAGTATACAGTCCACTGAGGTTACAGAACTGAGGCTCCCCTTGCCTCACTAGTCCTCAGTGACTAAGTGCTTCTCAGTGGCTTGTCACATCTGTGTCTTATGCCTGGGATTCCCACAGCGTACCCAATTCCAGCCATGAACTTTAATTTTCACAAGGCTAATGAGATAGGCACAGATTCAGTTTTGTTTATTGGAACCACTTTTCTTGGGCAGAAATCAAGCAGTGTAGTAAGAAAGGCCCAGCTTGGGGACAGTATCTGAATTCTAGGTGTGATCCTCGATACCCATGCATCCTTACGACAGTTGATTAGACAGAGCCTCATCAGCACTGACCCTGCATGTTTTAAGGTCTGGAAGCAGCATTCAAAGCCTCATGGTACTGGCTTGAGGCAGGTCCTCAGTAAACAAAACCATTAAAAGCAGAGGGTTGGCATCAGCCTGATGACCCACTGAAATCACTCAAAGAAATAACCAACCAGGATGTGAGTTCTCCAGCAGCTCTTGATGATTCTCACTACAACCAGAATCCTAAGCCATGGACCCACTGGAACCAGAAGTTCTCTGTAAGGGACCCAGGGACCCCAGGGTGCAAAAACGAGGAGCCTCTGCCATGCACCCTGACCTAAGGCTGTTCCCAGAGCCCCAAGTATTACAAAGGCAGATTACTTCTCATGTCACTTGACCAAAAGAAAAATACCCTAAAGAAAAACCTAAAGTGACAGCATTTGGGTTTCAGAGGGTTCGGTTCATAGTCACGTGGACCCATGTGCCTGTGCATAACAGCATGTGGCTGGAGGTGCTGTTCACTTGATGGCTGATCAGAAGCACAAGGGGAGTACAGATGCTTGGCTCCTTTTCTCTTCTCCCTTCACTCTGTCCAGCTGCTGCTTCTCTACGGTAACTCTGCCCTCACACACTCAAGTTTCCCAGTGCACCATCTACCAAGCCCCAACAGCTCCCAGGACCTGCCGTGGAGCCCTGACACCTTCCTGTGATTTACCTTCCTAGGCAGGATGGTTTTATTTAGGATCCGCTGGATTTGTGAGGTTCACCTCTGGATGTGCCTGTGAGAGCCTTTCCAGAGTATCAGCCAAGGTGGAGAGGACCCACTTTAAATATGGCAGGCACTGTTCCACAGGAGCCTGGGTTGGGAAGCTCCGCTGTTTCTCAGCTGGATGCTGGAGCAGTGAACGGGGAGGCACTGCAGTGGGGCTCAGCCTCTACTCGCCCTTTCCCACAGAATCTAGTCAGCCCTCAACCAGTCACTCCGGCTCAGAACCCAGGACAAGGTCACTGTGGGGACTGGAGCCTGCAGCTCCTGAAGTCTCAAAGAAACAGTTTAAAGCACACTTCCTAGCTACCCCTCCCCACAGTGAGGGTATTGTGTGTACTGCTAAAAGAGATGCTATTTGTGCTTCAAATTAACACACGAAGGATTTCATCCTAAAGGCTTGACTTTATTCAATCAACAGAACATGATCTCAGTGCTAAAGTGAACCCAGTAGGGTCAAGTCTCTGGAGGTAGTTTGGGGCCATCAGGTAATTATGCCAACATTTTGGGAAGCTTAGCGGAATAAGGAACCAGATCCACGTGTCCAGAGGAGTCACTCATTGAGAGGTCTAAGGATCTTACAGACCTAACTCCATCTCCCATGTCCAAATGGGAATGAATCCCAGGCCCCAGCAGGGAGCGGGTGTGTCAAGTCACCAGTGGGTTAGCAGCAGGTGCCTGACTCTCTGGAGCTCTTGGTTCCTCGGTGGAGCGGCCCCCACTCTCTCAGGATTGAATGAAGTGCAAATCATGTGGTCAGACTGTGGGGTGAGGGTGGGGAAGTGTGGCCCCAGCTTTCAACCATTCCCACCTTACAAACAGAAACTCAGCTTTAAGGGAGTGATGATGTAAGTCTTTCTTACCTTTCTGTCTCCTAACAAAAGGCATGGCACACGGTAGCATGACCAGCCCACAGGACCAAGTCAATGACTAAACACAAACCTTTACAAGGAGTAAGTACAGGCTTCCCCAACACGGTCTCACCTTCCACGAGAAGCCACTTCTGAAAAGACCAGCCAAGAGAGAAGTGAAGTGTTGCAGTGGACACCAAGCCTGGGGACAGGTGCGGCTGCGCATTCAGACAACACGCACACCAGACAGTAGTTGCAGGACACCCTCTTTGGTGAGGAAGACCACCTCACCAGTGTTCTGGCACCGAACCTCAAAGTGTGCGGGGTCCTCCAGGGCCCTCTTGCCAGCAATGATCACAAAGGGGTAGCCAAGCTTGTCGGCGTCTTTCAGCCTGTTTCCGATGGTCAGGTGGGTTCTGTCATCCAGCAGGACCTCCCCTCGGAGCTGAGCTACTGTCTCGGTGATGTCATCATATAAGTGCTCCACAGTCTCTGTGGCTGCTGCCTCCTTACTGCCCTTCTTAGGGGGGATGAGGCAGACTTGGTAAGGAGCCAAGAGGCTGGGCCAGCGGATGTAGTCTTCTGTAGAAAGAACTTCAATGGCAGCAGCCAAGATTCGGGTGACTCCCAAGCCATAGCACCCCATTTCAGCCAGCGAAGAGTCCCCGTGGGCATTGGTAAAGTGGGCACCGAAAACGGAGGAGTACTTGGTACTGAGGTAGAATGTGTGCCCCACCTCAATGCCTTTGGTTTCTGTCAGTGGACCCTGGCAGTCGGGGCAGATTTTTTGTGACAAGTCTAGTATCTCTGTGTTGGCTGAGAAGTGGCAGCTGGGACAGACTACAAGCCGGTCCTCTCCAATATCCACTGGTAGCTGGAATTCATGGGACTTTGTCCCCCCAATGCTGCCCACATCTGCCCTGGCTTTCATCCATGGTAACCCCAGCCTGTCAAACAGTCTAGAATAAGCATCACACACCAGGCCGTAGGTCTCCTGGGCAGCCTCAGGGGAGGAGTCAAAGGTGTACATGTCCTTCATGTAGAACTCCCTGCCACGGAGAAGACCAAAACGGGGTCTCGGCTCATCCCGGAACTTCCTTGTAACCTGATACAGCAGTAAGGGAAGCTGCTTGTAGGACAGTTTTTTCTGGGAGGCAACCAGGGCTGTAACGGCTTCCTCGTGAGTTGGTGCCAAGCAGTACTCTTTACCATGTCTGTCTCTTAGTCTCAGCAGCTCCCTGCCCATCAGGTCCCAGCGGCTGGTGGCTCGCCACAGCTCAGCTGGACTGAGGGTGGGCATGTTGATTTTCTGCCCCCCGATGGCCTGCATCTCCTGGTCTATGACCCTCACAAGCTTCTCCATGGCACGAACTGTGTAGGGCATGAGGTGATAACAGCCAGGGCTTGCTGGGAGGATCAGGCCCACTTGGAGCATTAGCCGTTGACTCTTACAGGTCAAGTCACCAGCTTTGCCCTCCAGAGAAAACACCTGGTCTTCCCGAAGGTTCTGAGGCTGGAACATGCGAGATAATACCAAGCGCTGCCTTTTCCCTGGTGCGCAATGGTGACTGCGGGTAGCCAAGGCAGACAGTGTTCTGCATCTTGTCAGCAGCCCTTCCATGACACCCTGGTACCTGGAGGAAAAATGAGTCATGTACGGATTGTTAACTGGGTTCTCAGCATTGGCTCCAAATAATTCCTGAGACAGAAGCTCATCTTGGGAGATATGGGTCTAACAGCCCAGCAGACTGAAGCACCACTTCTCTTTACAAAACAAAATCCAGCTGGGTTTAATGATACATGCCTTTAATCTCAGCACTCTGGAGGCAAAGGCAGAGGCCAGCCTGGTCTATAGAGTGAGCTGGAGAACAGCCAGGGTTATGTTGAGAGACCTTTTCTCAAAGCACAGCAGCAAAAGAAAAATTCAGTCTTCTGATTATGAAAAGGTAACAATCTACCGTGGAGACAGCATCCAGTGGTGCACAGCACAGGCTCCAGACAGGGCAGCCTGGGTTCTAGGCCAACCTCCCACTGGGACTTCCTGAAGCCTTAGCACACCTGTCTCTCTACTCCCGTGTTCTAAAGTTCTCATCATGAAATGATGATTTGCTTTGTATGTTTATTGTGAGCATTTTTTTAACACCTTTATTTATTTATTTGCCTTGGTGTTTTGCCTGGAACTGGAACTACAGACAGTTGTTAGCTGCCATGTGGGTGCTGGGAATCGAACCTGGGTCCTCTGGAAGAGCAGATGGCGCTCTTAACCGCTGAGCCATTTCTCCAGCCTCTACTGTGAGCATTTTTAAAAGGTGGTGAATGTTTTTATTCTTACAATTGTCTTTGACACATATTATGTGCTTGGTGGGTGTTTGCTATCATTACTTTTTTAGGAGACTAGGGAAAAATCCTAAATCAACTATAACCCCACAGCCAACAGCTGAGGGCCGTTCTGCCATTCCAGGTCTCTATTCCCAACTTCTACTTTATGTCAATACTGCCAGGCACTGTGGCATGTCCAGTAACTCTAGCACTTGGGAGCCAAAGGTAAGGTTACCACAAGTTCAAGGCCAGCTAGGTTTCCACATCAGGGTTCCAGGCCATCTGAGGTTAGATAATGAAACAGCCTCATACAGAAGTCAGTATTGACTGTCCTTCTCTGGGCACATTCCCGCTCAGTCTGCATCTTTACTCACTACCCAAACTGCTCAACTTCAGACCTACACAGTCTCCTCTTCTTTGGAGAACACAGTACACAGCTATTTGAGATTGGCCACCCAGAGTCTCTTTTGACAATGGTGCCTCTGTAGATCTGAGTATCACCCTGCAAGGCACCAGAAGCACCCTCCAGTCAAACCAGAAACCTGCCCTCATCTACTCTGCTCCTCATTACTATAGCTCTCCACTTAACCAGCCTGCACCTCAGTCCCAGCTACCATCACCTTTACTCAGCCGGTTAAAACAGCCCACTACTGGTCTCCTTGCGTTCCTTCCACGTTCAATTTTTCAAAACACAAGCAGCAGGAGTGAGCGGTCTGCTGCCTAGGGAGTGCATGCAGATCCCACCGGCGAGAAGCTCTCCCCTTTCCCCGCTCCCTCTCTGTTACAGATACACACTACGGATTCAACGCACATCCAGTCAGAAAAGCTGGACACGAATAGCTTACAAGTGCCCGGTACAGTCAGTGCATAAAGGTTTGCCTATTATGAGGCCCAACTCATAGGAAGTGTTGCCCTTAGATACAGCCGAGCTGGCTGCTGACATCAAGGGCTCGACTTTGGAACTGTCTGGGGTGGCTGACTCTGTCCAACTCCAGGGCAGGATGCACGCGAGAAAGCCGCCGCCAGATCCTGCATGCGCACGCCCTGAATGTCCCCAGATTGCCTGGGCACTCCTGACCACCCTCAAGCCACCCACGCTCACCAGCAACACTGCACCAGCACCTCCTGCTTGTCAGCCACGCGAAGCCAATGCGCCTGCGCCGGCTCGGCCTAAGCCCCACCTTCCACGTTTCTCACCAATCGGAAAGCCACACTCTCGGGGATGGGAGGCTCTGGACCCGCCCTATTGGAGAAGGAACTGAGAGATTTTCCCGGAAACTGAACCAAAGAGCCGGCCTCGCTCTCCCGCCAAGATCATAGATTGGTTTCAGTAGTCACACATAGATCACCGTTCCGGAAGTGCCCTCTAGGAATTAACAAAGTGAGACTCTATGGTCTTTTTTTTTTTTTTTTTTTTTTTTAAAGGATTTGAGTCCTGCCCACTGCTAGGACTCTTAGGAGAGTAGGTGCACACAGGACGCTAGGTTTTAAATCTACCCTGTGATTTTAAAAAGCTTCAGTTTCAATGAGCTTAGGATCATAAAACAATTGGAGAAAGTCACCTTTATTACGATGCCCAAGGAAATCTTTTAAACTTTTTTATGAAGCAGAGATGAGGTTTTATAAAGACATTTTTAATATAGGCTTAAACACCAGGCTTGAAAGAGGACCTCATAAACTGGAGAACATGGGCATAGGCTTCTCAAAGAGGAGCCTCCCTGAATCTTGAAGATCCCAATTAAAACTTGCATTTGCTGTGCTGGTTGTGAACCAAGCAACAAGAGTTTGGTTCTCAGCTCACAATCACTGAAACTCCAGCTCCTGGGAAATCCATGGCCGTCTTCTGGCCTCTGAGGATACCCAGTCCCATGTGCACATACACATATGCATAAATATAAGACCTTTTCTCTATTCATAATATATCCATACTTACATAAGTGTGTTGTATGGTGTAAGCAAATGTTTGCTTGTTTGTATGTGTACACATATAGTGTGTGAAGGACCAAGACTGACAAAGAAGTGTCTTTTACTCATCTCTCTCTAGCGTATATACTGAGGATCTGAGACTCTTCATAGAGGTGCACTTTTGCATGGCACACTTGAACTGGTGCCTTAGGGTTTCTATTGCTTCGATGAGACACCATGAACAAAAAGGAAGTTGGGGAGGAAAAGGTTTATTTGGCTCACACTTCAGCACTGCTGTTCATCACTGAAGAAAGTCAGGACAGGAACTCAAACACGGCAGGATCCTGGAGGTAGGAGCTGATGCAGAGGCCATGGAGGAGTACTGCTTACTGGTTTGCTGCCCTTGGCTTGCTCAGTCCACCTTCTTATAGAACCCAGGACCGGCATCCCAGGGATGGCACCACCCACCATGGGCTGGGCCCTCCTCCATTGGTCACTAAATGAGAAGATGCCTTTCAGCTTGACCTCATGGAGGCATTTCCTCAACTCAGGCTCCTTCCTCTCTGATGACTCTAGCTTGTGTCAAGTCAACACACAAAACCAGCCAGTGCACATGGTGATCCTGTCTCCCCAGCCCTCATAAAATATTTTTTTTTAATAATTACATTGTACAAGCTGCTGTTGAGGGTATGGGGAAGAGCAGCATGAAGAAAACAGCTGCCAGCATTTTAGAAGAGACAGCCTAAGTGAACACAGTGAGACTTTAGCCTAGCAAGTGTCTCAGACTGTCATAAAGACCATAATCAAAAGCCACTCAGGAGGAGAGGGTTTGTTTTTGATTACAGGCTCCAGTCTATCATGAGGGATAGAGAGAGGGGAAAGTCAGGGCAGGAGGAACTCAAGACAGAAACCCGGAGACAGGAACTGAAGCAAACACCGAGGAGGAATACTGCTTCCTGGCTTGTTTCTCAGGCTGCCTTCTTAGACAGCCCTGGAACACCCGTGCAGTGGTGGCACCACCCACAATGGGCTGGGCCCTCCCCTCCCATGTCCAGTGGAATTTTCCTTGCCTGTCCCTAACCTGAACTTTGTGCTGTTTATCTGTTTGCTAAGAAGGGACTTCCTGTGACTCAACCTAGATGTCTCCTCCTCCCCTACCCAAAGCCCCCTGCCTGAGTAAACTCCCCACCCTGAGAACCGATGCAACTTTCCTATCCCAGGCTCCAGATGTCCCCCTCCCCTACCTAAAGAGCTGTATAAAGACGGAGCCCGAGGAGCAGTCAGCACTCTTGGCCTCCAGAGTTGCCTTGAGCCCACACGCTCAAGTGTAAACTTTGTCTTTTTACCTCTCTTCAGTGACTGGTCACTTGCCCTTTCGCATCCACTGGTAACAAATCCTTCATCAAGAAAGTGTCCTATGACTTGCCTACAGGCCAACCTGATGAGGGCATCTTTTCAGTTAAGATTCCTTCTACCCAGATGGCTCTGGCTGTATCAAATTAAAAAAAAAAAAAAAAAAGGCAGTGCATCAGGGAAAAAGGGCAGTCAAGAACGTTGAAACCAAGACGAAACAGGATTTTGATAAACACAAAAATCCATAGAAAGAAAAGTAAGTTGTCAGTCTGAGGGTGTTCTGAAGACAAATTAACTTTTTTAAAAAATGGAGTGGGGAACTGGATGGTTCTAATTTAAAATAGGTCACCCATGGAAAGCCTTACCACAAAAGTGGCCTTTTAGCGAAGACCTGAGGAAGAAGAGAGACAGCCTTGTAGTTACCTGGAGGAGAATGTTAGAGACACAGAATAGGAAATGCCCTGGGCATAAGCTTCGTGTTTTACAGTTACTCTGTTTAACAACACTTCATAGACTGCCTCAAGTGTGCTGGGCCCACGGTAGGTGCACTGATGACTCTAATAATGGCCCACGAGGCTCTCAGTTCCCCAGTAGCTTCATGAACAAGGCCTGTCATCAGCAGCCTCACTGGAGCTCAGCAAAGCCCTGAAGGAATCCAGAGAAGGGAGGGGCTTTGATAGGGAAACTACTTCTTAGTTTCTCTGAGAAGAATGACTCTGCCGGGCAGAGGGACCGGGAGCAGAGTGTGATGAGATAATGCAAGCAGGACAGGCAGGTGGGGGATGGGATCTGCATCTTCACCTCTCCCAGCTGTTGATGCACCCGAGTTATTAAGGCTCAGAACCTAGGTCCCCAAAACCCCAATAATCCAGATTTGACAAGCTGAGACAGACTCCCCGGTAGGCAGACAGACAGGGAGAAGGGCCATGGCTAGGTGATAAAGGTGGTGAATTTCCAAGATGGCTAGCTTCTTCCTCACCATCCTGACTTGAGACAAAAAAGCTGGCAGCTTAAACCAAAGAAAAGCCTCAGAGGCTTGTGTTTCCCACCAGCAGGCCCTGTGATGGCGGACTGGCTCAGGTCAGGACATGCCACATAACAGTTCTGAGCCAATCAACCATCCTTTCTTTCTTCAAACTGACCTAAATAGGGGAGAAAAACGCTTCAGAGAATTTATCACCACCGAACCTAAGGACAGACTGGATTTCCCAGCTGGGTGCCCCGTAGCTTTGCACAGGGTCTTTTTCTGTGTGTGTGCTGTGTGCGTGCGTTTCCTCACTCTCTGCAAATGCCTTTCTCCAACTGCTGATTCTGTCTGAGGGGCTCGAGGTTTTTCGGCTGCCACCTGTTGCACTTGAGATTTTTTCCTGCGATTTAATTCTTTAACTGGCAGAGAAAAGGAAGCGGATCAGGACCCCTTCACTCTATCAAAGCCATCAATGTTTCCAGTCTGTCCTGAAAGATGGTCTGACAAATTGCAATCCTGTCCTGGGAGATAGATTTCCTTCTGGGTGGCTGTGTTAGGGTTTTTTATTGCTGTGAAGAGATGCCATGACCACGGTAACTCTGATAAATGAAACATTTAATTGAGGTGGCTTGATTACAGTTTCAGAGGTTCAGTCTATCACCATCATGGCAGGGATCGTGGTGGCGTGAGGCAGATGTGGTGCTGGAGCTAACAGTCTTACATCTTGACTCAGGGGCAACAGGAAATAGACTATCACATTAAGTGAAGCTTGAGAAAAGAGACCTCACAGCCCGACCCCATCATGACACACTTCCTCCAATAAGGCCACACCTGCTAGTACCACTTCCTTTGGGGGCCATTTTCTTTCAAACCACCACAGTGGCTCAGACTTAGTATGAGATTCCCAGAGGAATTTAATTTCATTGTTTCTGTAGCCAAAGGAGGGCACAAGTGCCTTTTTTTTTTTTTTTTTTAACTTTATTTATTTATTTGCCTTGGTGTTTGCCTGGAACTGGAAGAACAGTCAGTGCTCTTAACCTCTGAGCCATCTCTCCAGCCCCTTGCCTGGAACTGGAACTACAGACAGTTGTTAGCTGCCATGTGGGTGCTGGGAATCGAACCCGGGTCCTCTGGAAGAGCAAAGGGTGCTCTTAACCGCTGAGCCATCTCTCCAGCCCCACAAGTGCCTTTTTAAGAATATCTTTATTCCTTCCAGGCATGCAGGTTCCACTGACACAATACTTGGTACCCAGGCCAGAGCAGTGCAGTAATCACCGAGTACACCATCCTGAAGTGAGGTCACTGAAGTGGGGTAAGCCCAGGCATGGACACCTTAAAGTCTCCCCAGAATGATTCTGAGATCAACTGGCCTATACAAGAAAGATACTGGACCACCTGTTGAGGAGGGTGGTAGATATGTGGGATCATCATACTCTTATGTAGAGGAAAATATGGACATGTCTATAATGTCTGTCTACCTGCTTAGAGGGCCATGCTGAGCCGGTGGTTCTGAGTTCTTCTGTCTCTAAAAGTCATGCTGGGTCCCTGCAGCCTGGCTCTGTGAGAGGAGTTTTTCTCGGGGACTGGTGTCTCACAGGTTTTTCTGGACCAGTATTCCACAGACTGGGAGAGAAGTCATGTTCCAAACTTCTTGGGATCTATGTATCCATCGTGGACACCTTTATTCTACCTCTGCCCACACACATGGTTATAACCCTTCCAGTCTGGAAAATCTAGGTAGTGTAGTAGTTTCTGTGTTCTGTCCAATAATCCTGCAACCATTCAGTCCCAAATAAACATATAGAGGCTTATATTAATTACATGCTGTTTGGCTTATTGCTCAGGCTTATTGCTAGCTAGCTCTCACATCTTAACCCATTTCTATTAATCTATGTCTTACCATGTGGCTTGTGGCTTACCTGAGTTCTTTTACATCTTCCTCTCTCCACCCTCCTTCCCTTTATCTCTGCTCCGATTTCCTGCCTGCTTCTAAGATGCCTCACCATTGGCCAAAACAGTTCCTTTATTATCCAGTGATAATTCACAGCATACAGAAAGACATCCCACATCAAGGTAGTGTCCTTTATACCCCAAGGCATTCATTATTTCTCAATTAGCAGTTCCCAGGCTGTAGAACACAGTGGAATGAGAGGTCTAATGACCTGCAGTGTTTATCCACCCCTGCATCTTCAATTAAAGCTCATGACCCCCTTGGGAAGCAGACCAGCATGCTGTAGTGATCTGTAAGTACACAGAGTTTCTGCAGCCTAGAGGGGGCCTGGCTGGACAGCCACAGCCAGAATTGATTTTTCTTTCTATGAGGAAGTGCAGGGTGGCAGAGCTCCAGTGTCTGACCCTGTCATGACAGCAGATTCCTGGGAGGCATTTCAGTCAATTTATTGGCTGCCTTGATTTATAGTGTACATTCCTAGTTTAGCCCCACAAGTTAGAAAAGTTTCCTTTTTTATAGTTATGAAAAAGATAAGTGAAAGAAATGGATAGCTGCCTTGCTGCCCCACAGCCCTGGGACACTCTATACCTCCCTCCTCAGTGGCATGGGTGGCCTAGTTTTAATCTTCTCTGTATCCCTATCACTTTGAAGCTCCACAGTTTTGCTTGGTGTGTGGCTTACTGTGTCAATCAATAGAGCAAGGGACAGCTTGTCTACTCCTCAGATGACAAACTCCCCTGACACATGAGACATCCCTGTATCTAGAGCCCGTGACCTCAAAACAAGGACTCTAAGCATGGGTAGAACATGCAAGATGAAGCCTTTCAAGAGGTGGGCTGTTTTTAGATGTAGCAGAAATACAATCACTGTTTTGTATGATTATCTGTGTAATTAGATAATGACTTGCAATTAAATGTGATTATATATGGAAGCAGTTGAAGGGCACCTGTACCCAGTGTTTAATTCAATTGTACTTATAGTTAATACTCCAGTATGGCTCGGCACCTGTCATTTTCCCAGCTGACAGCTTCATTCCCACCCATAGGACTCACTCCTCCATGTCCTCAGGCCTTTGCCTAACTGAACCATTTTCAAACAGAACATCTTCTTTCCCCCTGCAATCCACCCCCACCACAGCACCCCCTGCAACCCACCCCCACCACAGCACCCCTTGCAATCCACCCC